>JAHZTW010000066.1:43707-93781 GCA_020283515.1 Alliaria petiolata | reverse complement strand
AATCCATTCAAAGTCTACTTATCAATCCCAATCTATAATTCATTCCCAAGGAGAAGTCAAAGATTAAAAGAGAGGATGAGAAGACAAACCTTGGTTCCACGCAAGTGCAAGGCCGAAATCAACTAAGGAATCAAGATTAGCACATAATTTCGAAATTATAGCACTTGAAATCAAAGAATTTGGTGAAGAATTGAGAGAGAAAAGTGAAAAACAAGTTCTTGTCCTTATGAAAGAGTGAATTTCGTGGACGAGATGATTTTTGGGGAAGAAGAAGTCTTTTAATCCCCTAAAATAGGTTTAATCTAAGTAAGGGAGTCAACATTAAACCGGTCAAAGGAAGGAAGAAAAGTCAAGCAAACCTTATTTTTGGGCGTGGTTCGACCAGTTCGTCGATCATAATGGTCGAACTGATCCCCTGGAATTTGGGTTCGACGACTTCGTCGAACGGACTGCTCGAACCAAGGCCCTGGAAGTTTGGTTCGACCTCCTCGTCGAACTAGTTGGTCGAACTGTCTTTAAATATTTCTTCCTCACTCTTTTCTTCAAGTCAAAGTCCTCCATACTCAACCTAAAACTTTAAAAAACTCAGAGAAACAAAATCATAGAACTAAATCAAGAATATATACAAGGATAACGATGGGAATGCCTCCCAAGAGCGCTTGTTTAACGTCATTAGCTCGACTTTTCAAACCTTTTTAGGCAAGAGTGGGATGTTGAAGAGAACATGACCTTGCCTCTTCCTTAGACTCATTCACCAAGTATGGCTTTACCCTATGGCCATTAACTGTGAAACTCTCCCCATTCTTCCCAATCAAGGTGATGACTCCACAAGGCAACACTTCTTGAATCTCAAAAGGACCTCCCCACCTTGACTTGAGCTTACCCGGGAACAACTTCAATCTTGAATTGTAGAGAAGGACTTTGTCACCAACACTCAGCTCCTTCTTCACAATCCTCTTGTCATGGAAAGCCTTGGTTCCCTCCATGTAGATCCTTGAGCTTTCATAAGACTCAAGCCTAATCTCATCAAGCTCTTGGAGTTGAATCAATCTCTTTTCTTGGGCTGTCTTTATGTTGTAGTTGAAAAGCTTCACAGCCCACAAAGCCTTGTGTTCAATCTCCACCGGTAAATGGCAAGCTTTCCATACACAAGGTTGAAAGGAGATCTCCGAATTGGTGTTTTGAAAGCTGTTCTATAAGCACACAAAGCATCATCAAGCTTGATTGCCCAATGCTTTCTTGTTATACCCACAGTTTTCTCTAGAATAGTCTTGATCTCACGGTTTGAGACTTCCACTTGACCATTAGTTTGAGGATGGTAAGGAGTGGCTACCTTATGCTTGACACCATGCTTGCTCAATAACCCTTCAAAGACCTTGTTGATGAAATGGCTTCCCCCATCACTAATCACAACTCTTGGTACACCAAACCTTGGGAAGATTATACTCTTGAACATATTCACCACAACCTTGGAGTCATTAGTAGGACTAGCAATGGCTTCCACCCACTTGGAGACATAATCAACATATACCAAGATTTACTTGTTTCCATAAGAAGATGGGAAGGGTCCCATGAAGTCTATGCCCCATACATCAAACAACTCCACTTCTAAGATTGGGTTTTGGGGCATCTCATCTCTCTTGCTTATGTTCCCCTTTCTTTGACAAGGTTCACACCTCTTGATGAAGTCATGAGTATCCTTGAACAATGTAGGCCGCCAAAATCCACTTTAAAGAATCTTTGTAGGTGTCTTGAATGTGGCGAAATGACCTCCATACTTAGACCCATGGCAATGAAAAATCACACTCTCAACCTCTTCTTATGCCAAGCACCTTCTATAGATCCCATCATTACATCTTTTGTAGAGATAAGGCTCATCCTAATAGAAGTGTGACACATCTCTCATAAACTTCTTCTTGTGATAGGTGTTGAGATGAGTGGGTTCCTCTTCGCACACCAAGTAATTAACAATGTCGGCATACCAAGGCAAAGTTTTGTCCTCTAGACCTTGAATCTCTTCAAGCTTCCTTCCAACTCCATGTGCACTAGCAATGCTCTTGATCATCATAATTTGCTCCTCTGGTAGGGAATCATTGATTGGCAAAGCATCCTCAATCCTCATCCTTGACAAATTATCAGTTACACCATTTTCCACACCCTTCTTGTCAACTATCTTCATATCAAACTCTTGAAGAAGCAATATCCATCGAAGGAGCCTTGGCTTAGTCTCCTTTTTAGCATAGATGTGGCGCAATGCATCATGATCTGTGTAGACTATCACCTTTGAACCCACCAAATAAGATCTGAATTTCTCAAAAGCAAACACCACCGCCAAGAGTTCCTTTTCCGTTGTTGCATACTTGGTTTGAGCATCATCAAGTGTCCTAATAGCATAGTAAATCACATGTAGCTTCTTGTCTTTCCTTTGTCCAAGAACAACTCCAACCGCATAGTCACTAGCATCCGCCATAATCCCAAATGGTAGACTCCAATCCGGTGCTTGCACAATGGGGGAACTCACAAGGGCTTTCTTGATTGTCTCAAAGGTTTGCAAGCACTCCTCATCAAACTGAAATTCCACTTCCTTACAAAGGAGCCTTGTCATATGCCTAGCAATCTTGGAGAAATCCTTGATGAATCTCTTATAGAACCCCGCATGCCCAAGGAAACTCCTTATGCCTTTCACATTGGTTGGTGGCGCCATCTTGACCATAACATCTATCTTGGCTTTGTCCACTTCTATACCATCTTCAGAAATCTTATGACCCAACACAATCCCTTGGTTGACCATGAAGTGGCACTTCTCCCAATTAAGAACCAAGTGAGACTCTTCACATCTTTGTAGAACCCTGCAAAGATTAGCAAGACATGCAGAAAAAGAGGCACCATACACAGAAAAGTCATCCATAAAAACTTCTACCATTTCCTCAATAAGATCGGAGAAGATACTCATCATGCACCTTTGAAAGGTAGCTGGAGCATTACATAACCCAAATGGCATCCTTCGATATGCAAAGGTACCATAAGGGCATGTGAAAGTGGTCTTCTCTTGATCATTAGGATGAATGGGTATTTGAAAGAACCCACTATATCCATCAAGGAAACAATAGAAAGGATGGTTAGCCAATCTCTCAAGCATTTGGTCAATAAAAGGAAGGGGAAAATGATCTTTTCTAGTAGAAGCATTAAGTTTTCGGTAATCAATGCACATTCTATGGCCGGTGATAGTTCTAGTTGGTATCAATTCATCCTTTTCATTCTTAATCACAGTGATTCCACCCTTCTTAGGGACAACATGCACCGGGGAAACCCAAGTGCTGTCACTAATAGGATAGATCACATTAGCTTCTAAAAGTTTCAAGATTTCCTTTTTCACTACTTCCTTAAGGTTTGGGTTTAATCTTCTTTGGTGTTCAATTGAGGAAGCATTTTCATTTTCAAGGTGAATCCTATGAGTACAAAGTATAGGAGATATGCCCTTGATATCACTCAAAGAGTAACCAATAGCTCTCCTATACTTTCTCAACTCATTAAGGAGAGAGTTGAGCTCATCATCACTTAAGTTTTCATTTACAATGATGGGGTAAGAAGAGTTAGGGCCTAAGAAAGCATACCTTAGTCCAATGGGAAGTGGTTTGAGTTCCACCTTTGGAGCTTTGAGTTCACTCCAATCCTCATCAAGGTCTTTAGCTAATTCGCTATCCTCAAGCTCTTCTAGCCTTTCCTCTTGTCCTTGACTTGAAACCTCAACCCTCAAAGATCCCTTGTCTTGGTCAAGTTCTTCTTCACCCTCACATGAAGCTACCAATCTTGTAAAGCTTTCCTCCCCATCTAGTGCCTTGCGTGAATCAAGCATTTGCATGTATGCTAGTGTCTCCTCATGCAAATACCCATTCTCTCCATGTGGTTTGGTGAGAGCTACACTAAGATGGTCTTCTTGAGCTATTTCCTCTAGTAACTCATCGGCCAACTCATCCATAGTCTCAATGTAGAATGCTTGACCATCAATGGTTGGCTTCCTCAAGGTCTCCTTTATGTCAAACTTCAACTCAACCCCTTTTCCAAGATGCAAACTAATCTTCCCATGCTTCACATCAATGATAGCACCAGCTGTAGCTAGGAAAGGTCTTCCCAAAATCAAAGGATCCTTTGGCTCCTCATCCATCTTAAGCACCATGAAATCCGTGGGAATGATGAAGTTGCTAACCTTGAGAGGCAAATCCTCTAGAACTCCAATAGGCATCCTCACACTCCTATCCGCAAGTATTAGAGAGATTCCACACTCTTTGTACTTGGTAAAGCCAAGCTTCTTAGCTATTGAATAGGGCATGAGGTTGATGCTAGATCCAAGATCACAAAAGCAACTTTCAAACCCAAGGGGACCTAGGGCGCATGGTATAGTGAAAGAATCGGGGTATCCAAGCTTCTTTGGTATCACATTGCTTTGAATAATTGCACTACACTCTTGAGAAAGCAACATAACTCCTTGGATGTCCCTTGCTCTTTGTGCCACAGTATCCTTCAAGAACTTAACATATTGTGGAATCATCATAAAAGCATTCACCAAAGGCATCTTGAGCTCAATGTCTTTGATTTGCTTGTCAAACATAACCTTGTATTTCTCCACCAATTGTTTCTTAAACCTCCCGGGGAAGGGAAGCTTAGGCTTGTAAGGTGGAGGAATATAGGTGGACTCCTTTTGTTGCACATCCTCTTTTGGCTTCTCCTTTACCACTTATTTGCTTCTCTTTGCAATATACACATCATCAAAAGTTATAGCATCTTGAGCTTTTTCAAAGCTATCCTCCCCATCTTAAATTTCAATGTCCTCATTGATCAAAGGACTTGTCCTTAGAGTCAACTTCTTTCCACTTCTCAAAGTAATAACATTGATGTATTCCTTGGGTTTTGCCTCACACTTTCCCGGTAGAGTGCCTTGAGAATTGGAGCTAGAAGCCTTGCCTTTTTCAAGTTGCTTGAACTTTTGTTGAAGACCCCCTATTTGAGTAGCAAGTTCATTAAGTGAAGAATCCATCCTTGTGTTGATTTCAGCAATCTGCTTTCCCATATTAGCATCACTATTGGCTTGACCTTGAAGTATTTGTTGAAGCATTAGCTGAACATTGTCTTGTGGAGGACCTTGCGAAGGTTGATTAAAACCCGGTGGAGCATTGCCTTCGTTATACTTTTACCCACCAAAGTTGTCTTGGTTTCCTCCTTGGTAGTTAGACCTTGGTGCATAACCCTTTTGTTGATTGTTGTAAGGCACAAAAAGTTTGTTTTGAGTAGCTTGTGGAGGGTAGACTTGGTCTCCGGGGTTGGCTACATTAGTACTTCTATAAGAGAGGTTGTTATTCCCCTTATAGTTGTTGTTGGAGTAGTTGTTGTAGCCTCCTTAGCCACCCACGAAATTTACTACCTCTTGACCCTCTTGATACTCAACTTGATCATCACAATCCTCTTGATTCTCTTTAACAAAATGTACATTCCTTTGATTGGAAGACATGAGCTTGTCCATCTTGTCATGTAGAGATTTCATCTCTTTCTTTGTAGACTCATACTCACTTCCCCTTGGAGCTCTATCATAGTCTTCATTGTAATTACCATCACTCAAGGCAAGATTCTCAACAAGCTCCAAACCATCTTCTACTTCTTTGCCTAAGAAGTTTCCATTACTTGCGGTATCAAGAAGCATTCTAATCTTTGGAAGGACACCTCTATAGATGGTGCTTAGGAGAGACTCTTGTGTGAAGCCATGATGAGGGCATTGCATAGTGTAGCCCTTGAATCTTTTCCATGCTTCATTGAAAGACTCATTGTTCTTTTGAATGAAGCTAGAGATCATATTCCTCAACTTGGTTGTCCTTGAGTTGGAGAAGAACTTAGATAGGAAAGCTTTCTTGCATTCATCCCAAGAGGTGATGGTACCTTGAGGCAAGTTTTTCTCCCATTGCCTTGCTCTATCCCCAAGAGAGAAGGGAAAAAGTCTTAGCTTGAAAGCATCCTCACTCACACCATTCATCTTGAACAACCCACAAACTCTATCAAAGTTATCCAAGTGATCAAGGGGATCCTCCATAGGCAAACCATGGAACTTGTCTTGTTGAACCATGGATATGAAAGCTGGCTTCACTTCAAAGGTGTTGTTGTGAACCGGTGGAGGTTGAATACCATATCTATTTTGATGAATATTTGGAGCATCACCAGCCCCAATGGTTCCCCCTTGTCTAGGCGCATGCAAGGGGTTTCCATTGCCCCTTGGAGCTTGCTCATTTCCATTATGAGCTTGGTTTGCATGCGCCATTGGTGGTGTTGATCTCTTTGTTGTTCTTCCATTCTCAACCTTTCTAATCTTGCAGTCTCCCTTCTTGCAATCCTAGCAACCCTTTCCAACTGATCAATCTCTTGAAAGCCTTGGAAGTTGTTGTCTCCTTGTGATCTTAGGTGCATCCAAGGTAAACTGAAATCTAGAAAAGGAAATGGTCAATAAACACAAAAGGATTACTTAGTCTCAAACTAAACTCAAATCTTAATGATCAAACAATCCCAATATGGCAACGGCGCCAAATTGAAACAAGTGTTTTTATAGCTTGTTTGCAATTCCTCAATTGCGCATATCATTGCAATACTTGAGGTATCAATCCATCTTGGGAATTTGATTCAATAAGAATACAAAGTTTGGTCTAAGCTAAGCCAAATTTGCAATTGAAGTGACAAGCAATAATTAAAAGCAAACTACTAGTTAAGAAAGATACTACAAGAACAATTATATGAAACTAAGTCGTAATTATCACTAATCAAGCAATTAACTACTAATCAAGATTGACAATTAACTAAAAACGAAACCTAGGGATGGAATCATTGATTTGGGAAACTAAATGGACAATCTTGCAATCATTTAAGCAACTAATCAAGCCATCTCTATGCCTAGAACACTTAATAAAGACTAATCCATGATGTGTGGCAATAATCCCTTCACTAATCACCGTAATGAACTAATGATATTTTAACATTAAAATGATTAGCAAGCATTAATCACAAGTCTAATAGCATGATAAACAACCTAGACAACTAATGATGAATTAGGCTAGGAATGTAAATCTCTTATTTATAAAGTTGGTTCAAGCATTTCATCAAACACTTGGTGGGTGTATGAAATGCCTATGATCCAAAATAGCAAAGATTAGCTATTTAGCATTTGGAACTACTTTATAAGAAGAGAGACGAAAGAATCTATCCTAGATTGCAAGATTGAACCATTAGAAATCCCTAAATCTAACCCATCCCCAAGTTTTTAAGGAACTACTCACTAATCATGATTAAGCCCATCAAATCAAAGATAAATGATAAGCTAAACATGATTAGAGAAATGAAAACAAGATATTTAAGAAAGATATTGCATTAACTTAAAGATCTAAAGCAAATACAAGGTTTTCTCCCAAAGAGACTAAAAGTTTTTGACAAGACAAGAGAGAATAAAAGTTTACATAAAAATTAGGTCTAAAGAGTATTTATAGGAGGGACCCATAAAAGTGACAAAAAGAAATCGTCTGGGTTCAGTTCGACCAGTTGGTCGAACAAAGTGGTCGAACTGAACCCCTGGTGCAGTGGTTCGACCAACTCGTCGAACTGTTTGGTCGAACCAACTCCTTGGTCTCTGGGCTTCTTCTTCTTGGCTTCCGGGTTTGGTTCGACGTCTTGCTCGAACTGCCTGGTCAAACTGTCGTCCTGGAAAAGCAGTTCGACCAACTGCTCCAACCCACTGCTCGAAGTGACGTCCTGGAAAAGCAGTTCGACCAACTGCTCGAACCCACTGCTCGAACCCACTGCTCGAACTGACGTCCTGGAAAAGCAATTTGACGTCTTGCTCAAACTGCTCGTCGAACCGGCGCGAGAAATCTTCTCCTTATCCTTCTTGGTCACTCCTTGCTCCTCCAAGTGCTATGCCATCCTTCTCCAACTCCATTCATGCCTCCATAGCATCCATATTACCTGATCAAGAGTCCAAATGCAACAAAATATGCAAAGAATATGCAAGGACACCTAGAACTCTATATGATCAAAATGCAATACAATGATGCTAAATTAGGTTCCTAAATGATAAGAAACTTACACTAAATGGAAGGAAATATGATGCAAAATATAGACATATCAGGACCATAGAGACAAATCCAGGCTTGATCTCGAAGTTGTTGTTTTGCACCGGTGGTGGAGTGATGCCAAACCGATTGGTGTGGGTGTTTGGTGCATCATCCGCACCAATGATTCTTGGTATCCTTGGAGGTTGGTAAGGGTTTCCATTGCCTCTGCCAGCAGCAGCATGTTGAGGTGGGTCCTCCACCTGGTCGTGGTCAGCCATTACCTCTTGATGGTACTCTTCAATTTCGAGTTGTCTTTCCCTCCTATGCCTTGTACTTCCAAGTTGATGGATGTTGTCTAGTGGCGTGAGTAAGTTGTTGTCACCTCTAGACCTTAGGTTCATATACCTGAAAACACAAGTAGAGAAGTAGAAAAATTAGTAACCAAATGCAAAATAAAAACTTAGTCTCTACTAAGCTCCAAATCCTAATACTTTCACTTAAAACCCAAGTTTGGCAACGGCGCCATTTGATAAGAGAACTTTTTCATGGTTTTCTAATCAAAACCTAAAGTATCTTTTGTTGTTGTAGTACTTTAGGAGTCAATCCAAATTGGGGTGGTGAAAGGTATCAAGAATACAAGAGTTCAAGTAAAGCTAAGCTGAATTCGGGTAAATTGGAGAACAATCCTGTTAAAATTACTTGCAGTGATTATACAGCCACGAAAATAATTTTAAAATCCCTACTGAAGGGTTATACAACTACTAGATGACAACCGATTAAATCCCTAAACGATTAAACAACCGATTAAATCCCTAAACGATTAAACAACCGATCTACTAATTTTATAAAATCAAAATCTAAAACCAGATAAACTAGACAATTTTAGGTATGTGACAAGATTTTCAAAAACTATTTCTAAAAATCTAACGACTACTAACTCAATACCTGACAGTAAAATAAGACTCTAGGCAATTTCTAAAATACTAAAAATAGCAAAAACACAATTTACAAATTTAGAAGACTTTATTGCATTATTAAGCTATCTAGGAGATTTTTAGGGAAAATAATTAAACTTTAAACAAGAGGAAAATGGTTTTAAGTTTTCGAAAGTTTAAAACAGATTGAAGGTTGGTATTCATTCTTAGGGAGGTTGAAGATTTGAACTTGGGGTTTTAAAAACATAATTTTACACACTTTAGTGCTATCTCTAAGCGTTAAGAAGCCATGACTAGATTTACCCATTATGTGTGGTATAAATCCTTTCTTCACCCTTTCCTCCTAATCCATGATGTGTGGTGGAAAGATAGGGTAAAGAACATGAAGCTTGGATCTTAAAAGATGGCTTAACTAGCTCCCTAAGCATCCATGGCGTTTGGGAAAGGATGAGCTAGTCTCTTGGATTTGGTTTTAAGAGATTTCCTAAGTCTTGTTAGGATAAGGAAATCCCTAAGATTAAAGAGATCTCCATTGAGAATCTCTAGACTTTAAAACCCCCAAATCCAAGAAGAGAATTAGATGAAGAACAAGAAAAGACCCAAGATTTAAGCCTTCAACCCCCTTAAACATCCCAACCCCAAACCTTAGTGATTTACTCACTAATCATGTTCTTACCTCTCTTAAACATTAGTTTAGAGCTGTTGAACATGCTAGATTTTTGCAAGAAGAAAGATTAGACTTAAGAGAAACAAAAATACTTGATTCAAAATGAAGATTAAGGTTTTTCACTCAAGAACACACAAGAACAAGGAAGAGCTTACAGAAACTACAATAATTTTTCTCTTTTTCTCTCTCTCACGCATGGGGTCTTATGAAAAGTGATTGTGTACAAAAGTCATGATAAGTGGATGCACAAAAGTCCTCCACTCTTTTGTCATAAGGAGAATTATATGAAATTGTCCCCTCCCTAAAACAAGAACTCATGTCTTCTAAGAGACTTTGAAATCAAAGCGGTCTCCTCACTAGAAGACAACAAGTAGCCTTTAGGAAATAGTTGGCACGCCTGGTTCGGGAAATCGAGTTGGATCGGTCGATCTTCTACTCGATCTTGGCTTGGTTTGGGTTGGCCGGTCCATCGTCCGGTCGATCTCTCCTAGATCGAGTCATTCTGCTTGATCTGCTTCTCGATCTTGGCCCCTTTGCTTTTGTCCGAGTTCTCCTAAGTGCTTCCATAAATCTCCAAGCTGTCCTTTAAACCTTCTTGAGCTCCAGCCATTCTCCACAACTTCAAGTACTCTAAACAACCTGAAAATGATGCAAATATGCAAGAAACATGCAAATGCTATTGCAAAGTGTTCTAGGTCTTAAAATGAGATAACTGATGCAAACTAGCCTATTATGAATGATGTATGCATGAAAACCTATTCTAAATGCATGCTAAATATGCGAAATATATGAGTATATCAATCGACAAAGGAGATCGATCTAAGAAGTGTAACCTCAACCACGAAGGACCCTGAAACAAGGAGGTTAGTCGATCCAAGACTCGATCTGAACCAAATCGAACCCCCAATCGAGCAAGCAACTCGATCCCAGAAAAAAGGGGCATGAGATCGAGTGATAGATCGACCGGTTTCACTCGATCTCATGCCAAGGTCGGTTTAAAATTTTCCCTCCTCTTTCTCCTTCCCTCCCATTTTGAATTTGAATTGTGGTCAAAAGCTCGCCCCTTTGAACATGGAAAACCGTGTATTGGCCACAATTCAATTCCCACTTGCATGCATGAGTCCAAAAAAAATTTCTTTATAAAACCTTTCATCCACACTCTCCTCTCACTTAGATACAAACTTGTTTAAAAAAAAAAATAGAGAGAGAGTGAGAGTTTCGGTTTTGAAAGACAAAGAGCATCCACAATCATCCCATTTCAAAGGTATTTTCGAATTACTTAAATCATATATTTGGGTTTTCAAAAATTTCCTTTTATTGAAGTGGTTGAATGATATTTGCTAGAGATAATGATTAATTTTTAGGAATATCTAAATATTAGGGAAATTTTCTTGATTTAGTTTTATCTCAAGAGATTTTCCTCTAATATTTATTGATATATTTGAAACTATCCCCCAAAAAAAAACTAGGACTTAATGCAAAAGATTTTCGGATCTACTCTCTAAACCATTTTTTTTTTCTTCACCGTCGCCTATACTCACCTTCTCTTTGAGAATTTGAATTTCAGGTACCATGGCACCAAGGAAGAGAAACAGAGATTTGGTAACATAAGAGGAGACACAACAAGTGGTGGAAGAATCGGTTAAGTGGAGCAATGAAGAGAACAAAACGAAGAAGAGGCTAGAGAGGTTGCGGTTTGAGCCCACGAAATTTGCATGTAGGGAATTCTTACAAAAGATAGGATTGTTGGAGGGGTTTGATGACCTGCTCAGAGACATGGGTCTTGCATGCCTTTCATGGATGGATTGCCCCACTTACCCCGAAGCCACGCTTGACTTCCTCTCCACCTTGGACTTCGCATATGAAGATCCGAGTATTCAAACTCCAACCGAGGGTCTTGTCACGGTCAAAATAAGGAAGCAAGCCTACCGCCTCTCTGTCCCTGAGCTATGCCAAGCTTACGGTCTCAATGCCGCGGCCAAACTTGTGGAGTTCCCACAGTTCAAATCCGCAAGCGATCTATGGGACTTGATTAGCGATGGAGACTACAAGTCCAACACCGCCAAAATCAAGAAGGTGCAAAATCCTTTGCTAAGATACACCCTCAAGCTGCTGGCCAACACATTCAGTGGGAGATCCACAACAGCAACAGTGACCAAGAACGAGCTGTGTTTCCTTTTCCAAGGGGTTAAGAATGTTCTATGCGATAGCGAAGTGAATGATAACCCGATGGTGGATGATCTTGGAGAAGACGTGAATTATGGGTGCATCCTGGCTTCATCCTTGGTCAAGTACAAGGCTTGGGCTATTAGGTGTAAGGCATCTTCTGCACTCATTGGTGGCTTTCTCACGCCATTGTTCGTACAAGCGGGAGTACCCCTTGCAGAATTTACACCTTGCGCGGAACGTGCATACATGGATCAGGTCTACATGACCAACACGGATTCCTTGGGACCTACTCCAGCTCCAGGCTACAATGCATACTTGTTCTACAATGAGAACCATGAGAAGAAGACCTGCATCCTACCCAACCCGGACGAAGCTCTAATTGATAGCGTCGGCAACATAGAGTTCTTGCCGACTGATGAGGAATTCATATGTTTGATTTATATAGGTTGCATCATTCATATGCATAGGGGGCAATGATATAAATTTTTTCCTTGTAAAGTGTTTTAAGCTAATGTATTGGTTCAAGACTCTAGTTAGTAGTTCTTTGATGCTTGCACAAACTATGAAATTAAGTTCTAACCATACTTGGATCATTTGATTTGATTTTCTTGGCTTAAAGTTGAAACAAGCATGAATTGAACCCTTTCCTATAAATCGGAACCTTAACATGAACATCTAATTACCATACTTGTGCATTTGGGAAAGAATACATGGATTACAAAAAAATATTTAGGCTTTCTTATTCACTTCACCACTCTCTTGTAAGCCTAAATAGAATACCACACCTTGACCCTTACCTTATTTCAAGCCAAAATTCTTATGTGATTGCAAATTGTGAGGCCTTATTTCTGTTTGAACTTGGCATAAAGTGTTAGGTTTAGGGCGACATGTTTAGGCTCTCATAATGACGCTAGCTTTGCATATTGAAGCTAGTTTTAGGCTTGATTTGGGATTGGGAGTTCATGGGTTTGAGAATGGGAAGGTGTTAAGGAAATGAGTAAAAAGGGATACATAGTTCTAAGTGGTTGGTCTTGAATTGTATTATGAAAAATCTCAAGTTAAAAGAAAAGAGCCCTAGAAGCCAAGTGCATAAAAGAAAAAAATTTAGAAGAGAGCTATCTAAAGAAAGAAAAGAACTAATATTTGTGTGGCCATACCGCTAGCTATAAGCAAGGTTGAAGAAGTTTCTCTAAAAGTGAATGTGTTTGATGGAGTTCTTGTAGGTTTATACTTGGCGTGTCTTGCCTTGTTGATTTGGGTAGTCTCTAGAGGGTGAGTGAGCTTGGAAAAGAAAAAATGAATGAGAGAGGGATTAGGATCATTGTTACTATATTTGGGTAGATGTGAGTCTAGTCATGTATGCATGATAGGGTCAAAGTTTTACCCAAATAAAACACTGCAAGTGCACAGCAAATGCAATTGAAGTATAAGGGGTTATCGAATCCCAAAGGAAGTAGATGCTACACTATTGTTTCTAAGTTCAGATTATGCTAGATCAATCAAAATAAAGTAAATTAAACTACTAAGTAAATCAGAAACGGAATCAAAAATGGATTAAAGTTCAGGAGACGAAGGCGCTACGCAAGGATGATTATCAGGTTGAATCAGAGAATGTAGATATTATATTGTCAGGAAATTATTAAGAACCGTCTAGAACTCGAACACTAATTTAAAACCAATCAACTCTCGTTGCAGAAGTTATCTATGCCTAAATTCCAGAATCCCAAATCTCTTTGCGAATTCAAACAATTAAGACAAGCATTAAAAACAGGTTCGATTGTTCACAAAATACCTAAACCAAATCTCTTTGCGAATAGATAGTTTGCTCATCTATGATTAGGTCAAGTTATCAATAATGCTCTCGCATCTATTAAACAACATAGGGTTTGATTTCTAAGTGATCAAGTAAGAAATCAATATAAGCACAAATCAAGATGAAGATCCAATTTATTTTCCTAACAACCTAATGATTCTACAAACTCATCATAAACCCTAAATCACCCTAACCTAACTAGCAAACTACTCAGACGTAGAGATGAAAATACAAATCATGACTAAAATAAATTGCATAAAATAAGAAAAGAGAATGATACAAGGGTTCAAAAAATTCTCGGAAGAGTACAAAATTATCTCCCCAAAAGCTCAAGATCAATCTCTCCCTAAGTCTCAAAAACAGAAAATAATGATAAGGTCTTTGGCTAAACAATGCCTGAAAACTATTTATAGAAGAGGATTTTCGTCAGGGACAATCTTGTAATTCTTCCAAACTTGGACAATTTCCTTTTTCTGATGGAAGTCGTGAAGCTTTGGTCGGTTTGATTGGTGTCGATCGACACCAAGGGTTAGTGTCGATCGACACCCTTCGTGTAAATCAGCTTCGACTTCATCACTTCGGCTGCTTCTCCAAAATGCTCCAAAAGCTCTAGAATCTCTCATTAAGCGCCAAATGTACTTCATCCTGTAAAGACTCTAAAAGGACTCTAAAAATACCAAAAGACTCTAAAAATACCAAAAGACTTTATAAAATGGACTTATATCATGGTCAAAAACCGGTAAAACCATGATATATCAACTCTCCCAGACTTAACTTTTGCTTTCCCTCAAGCAAAACAGAAACTTAGAATGAAGTAGAAGTTTGAAAACAGAAACTTTCAACTATCCTTCAGAACGCCAAAATTGTTAACACTCTTGAATCCACATGCTATAGAACCAACTTTAGGTAATGTTTTAGTGTACTTACCACAAGCTTAGCAATCTCCCAGTTTGAATCCAGATCCTTTCTTTAGTGAAATTCCGAACTCTAACAATGGTATGACCAAAGAACTTTCCAGATTCTTTCCCTTCCTTAGTGCCTGAACAAGACATTCCTTATACAGCTCTCCTATTTTCTCTTCCCTTAGTCAACTGCTGCACATTTTCACGGTGTTCTGAGATCTTTTCATTGACTTTTCTTATTCTTTTGAAGCCTTGGAATAGTGCTGCTCTTTACTTGTATTCCTTGTGAGGAGACAGGTTCATGAACTCTCACTAATATTGTTCCTTGTGAGGAGACAAACTCATGAGGATCTTTGCACTATTCCTTGGTCAGACTTCTTATTTCTTTTCTTTTCTCAAGGGAAGATCAAGAAGAGACTGCAATTTGCTTATCTTGTCAGAGCTGAAAGGGGAATCAAGTTCAGTGCATACCTAGTTCTATTTAAAGGAATCTGAACTTTCTCTGTTAGATTAATCCATTTACAGCTTTTTACTTAGTAAGACCTGTAATCAACTATTATAGCAATGGTTCTTCAAGTGTCAACATTCTGCGGTTAGTTCCAAGAAAAACTGAAAGTTTCAACTGATTTTGACTCAATAAAACAAATTTTGACACACTCAACTGACTCTAACAAAAAAACACAATGTTAGCAACTACCTCCCCCAGACTTGAACAACACTGACCCCAGTGTTATTAAGTATGAGGTTGGATAGAAAAAATGATTGAAACTGTTACAGAACTAAGAGAAAAATGGATTACCTAAACCTATGTGCGGCGTCGATCGACACATGGTGATGTCGATCGTTGCTGTCTGGTGATGGTGTCGATCGACACCATGTTGTGTCGATCGACACTATGTCCGACATCAGAGATTCACGACTCGAACATGTATGTTGTTAAGTCATAATGTTGTTAGAGTCATCCAAGCTGTTAGAAAACTCAAACAAAACGTTAAGAGCACAACATAATCCATAATCTCAAAGAGTGCAACAAATTTTGAAACAAAGTACTGAAACAAATGGAAACAAAAGCTGACTAAAGATAAATTAAAAAAAATGACTGAAGAAAGAAATACTAAACCAGGATGGTGAAAATACTACTCGTCATCAGAACGTGGTGTGTGTGATAACATGCATATTTTACCCGTTTTTACTATCATAAGTGAGTGCTTTAATAAGCATGTCACTAAGGTTTTGATGCATAAACACTAGATTTCGAGTATTTGGTTGTTCAAGACTCTTTTAAGGTAAACTTAGCAAAAGACGCATATTTTGGAATAAAATGGACAATTCCGGAAACAGTGCTCAAGGACAGAAGTTCAACATCAAACGAAGGCCATTCCACCACGAGATCAAGCTCATATTTGGAGACAAGGAAGCCTTATCAGCTGTCTTTCACCACAAAGTGATTTGAGGACAATCCCACTGTTGGATCTCAAGTTATGGAAGAAGCAAGAAGGCTCGTCAAGCACCCGGAAGGACGAGCTGGCCGCGCCACGACCGACCCAGACGACCAGTGGCCGCGCCACGGCCGGTCGCTTGAGCGGCCAGGCCATTCGCATTTCCCGAGCCCATTTGAAGCCCAACTTGAACCCGCAGCCGTCTTATGCAAGCCAAGACCTAATCCACGACTTAGGACACTTGAAGACCTATATATACTCATTGTTTAAGGTTTTTTCTAAGAGAGCAACTTATCACGAAATACTCTAAGTCATAGATTTCTTTTGGTGGCCGCGAGTCTCTGATTTGCGGTCTGCCTTTGTTCTTCAAGGGAGATTGATTTATTCTTGAACCCTTTTTGTTTCTCATCGATTTATACAAGTTATGCATTCATCAATCACGTTTTCTGTCTCTACTTTTATGTCTGAGTAGTTTACTTTTGTTGGGTGTTCTTTAAGGGGATCTATGGGGAATTTCATTAACTGTTGTTGAACCGATTGTTTAGGCCGTAGACTAGGATTTTCTTTCTCACTTTATTCGTTCTTATTGCATGAGTCTAGTGTCTTGAATTATATTCTGATCGCAGGATCTTGAGAGCGACCAACGTCCTGAATCTCAGATCTAGACCAAAATAGGGTAGAGAGCATCCTTTAAAAGATGTCTGAATGTTTATCGTCCCGATCTTATTGCGTGATCGTCTAGGACGCATGATATGAGAATATACCTGCGGAGTAGAAGTTCGCAGATCGACCTTGCTTGATTAAGTTAGGTTGTTAAAACCAGTGAATCGGTTTGGGGAAAATCACCTAGTCTCGTTTGCTTAGCTTTTGCGTGTTTGATTCCTAGTTAGAACCCCATAGATTTCTCGAGAAGATTCCCACCGTATCGCATCCCATCTGCTTTTACATTGAGATTTACGCACTTCAATATTTACTTTTCCTGCACTTCTTGCCTGATTTCCTTTTTACAAGTCTTTAAGTTTATTTTCCTTTTCCCGTTGGTTATAGAAGAGATTGACAACCTTCTCTATATAAGACGTGATACTGCTTTCTTTTATTTCTGCAAAAAAACGTGACACTTACCCCAAAACCCCAGTTCCCTGCGTCTTTGGTTGCCTTGATTCTTCTGTTTTGCAGTTGACCTCCTCCCTGTGGATCGATACCCTAAGTATTACAACGCACGCTGTGCACTTGCAGCTTAGGGTCCTACAAATTCAAAGCTCGACGAGTCACCAAAGAAATCCTTCAATCACGGACGACTATTTAGACCCCATCAAGCTTTTGGCACCGTTGCCGGGGAGGTTGCGTTTCGCTGTCCAAAGCAAAGGTCAGGATCATAACTCAAAGACATTCTTTTTCTCTAACTTTTAGATTTCTTTCTATGAGTTTCAGGAACTACCATACCATGGAGCACGTAAGGAGCGATCCTTACATGCCCCCGAATTCACGCCCGCCGAAGACCTGGCGGATCTTAGAGGGGTCCTAAACCGCGGGTTAGGCGATGTCCGCACCCTGAAATATGAGTTCGAGGAAACTCGCGGGACCACCTACAACATCATGGGCCAAATGGAGAAGGACATCCAGGAGGTGGGACGAGCCCAACACAAGGCTGAATCACAAGTCGAGGACCTGAGAGACGAAGTTCAGAACATGGTGAAGTCTCAAAAGAAAGACGAAGCCACCTTAGCAAGACTGTCCAAGGAACAGAGGCAGCTCGACGGGCTCGTCAATAAGCTTATAGGAGAAAGTGTAGAACACGAAGCCCCATCCGTTGGGGTAAAAAAAGCACCTTGCTACTTCATCCAACCTCACCCCACGAGCGAACCTGCCCCTCAGGAAGAGTCACCCGAACCCGCTGAAGACGGTCCTACCACAGACATCATCACCAGCGTGGAGAGACCTCTTGCCCTGCATATCAAGAGGGAAAGGTTAGTAGAGTTCCACAAGAAGGTGGAAAGAATCCCAGTAAACATAGGATTCGATGAAGCATGGGAAAGCTATGGCTTAAAAGAATACTTTGAGGACAGCCTAGAGAGCAGGAACGAGATCAAAGTTCACTTTGGTCAAGCCAGACGATCATTCACCACCGCTAGGGCAGCCAACTTCTCCCGCGCTGAGAAATACGAGAGCTACACCAATAGGATCGCTCGAGAGAACCTCGACGAGTTCAACAAGGTAGTCCGAAGCCTTCCATCGGATATCTCTTTCGTTGAAGCATGGACAGAGCATCTTATTGGGCACTATTTCTGTGAAAGCAACGAGACCATGTTGGAGATACAAGATCTCTTCACGCGAGCAAGGTCAGGAAGGCTACTCAACGCCTTACACAAGACGAGGAACCTTGGTCGATTTCTCGTCAAGTGCGAAATCAAGGGAAACAAACTCGAGGCGTTGTGTGATCCAGGGTCGACTATCAGCGTACTACCTAGCTACATGGTGCGGGAGCTCGGGATCAGGCATTCCCACACGACGGAAGTGATGATTGGATTGGCGGACCAGTCACTCGCAACCCCGAGAGGAGTCATTTATGATCTCCCGGTCATCATTGACAATTGTAGGATCCCGGTAGACTTCTACATAGTCAAAACTCGCCAAGAAGAAGTTGCACCACTCATCTTGGGATGGCCTTTCTTAGCCACTGCAGGAGCCATCATGGATTGGCCAAACAGGCGAGTTTCGTTCGCCAACATAGACGGGAAGAAGTTTTATCCCGCGGTACCTTACACCATTGAGAAACATCTTCTTGAGGAGGATGAAGATGCTATCATGGAGAGACTTGAGGAGCCCTTATCAGAAGAGGCTGCACAGAGGGCAAAGAGACCTTGCCTAAGGTCGAACTCCACCTCCAACTAAGCTCCCAAACTACCAAAGTCTAGCTAAAAGACTTTAAACAAGAGCGGCTCAATGGGAGACAACTCATTTTAGGTACTCTCTTTCTCATCTCTTTAACCATACTAATCTTTAGTTTTGGTTTCTTCTTAGTTTACAGCATTTATATAAACCCCAAAAGCACAAAAAAATCAGAAAAATCAGAAAAGACCAAAAACATGAAGAAGGAGACCCAAAGAGCACTCACCGGGCGACAAACCGCCCGTGGGCCGGCCAGAAGGAGCCTGGCCGCGCCATGAGCCTCGATGCCGCGGAGGCAGGACGCTAGGCCGCGGCCGCGACAACCCGTCGTGCGGCCGGCCTTCTTCTGCAACGTTTTCCATCCCGAACTTCACCAAACCGGATCTCCTTCAACCTGTTTCAAGCCTTTCAAGTATCCTCCTTGATTCAATGGCCTGAACACGACCTAAAGACCGCAAAGATCACTTCCACAACCGCGGCACATTGCTGTTGCATCAAAGATGGCGAGACAAGACAAGACTCCATCCAAGTTAAGTTAAGTCAATGATCCATCTCTCTACTCACTTCTTCCAGCACGTTCAACGGACCTGTATCCACGAAGACGAAGAAGAACACCACGGTTCCAGAGGATGAAAACCGTAGTGCAAGCTCCAGAAGGAAGAAGATGCAACTTCCTTCACCAAACCGCGAAGAGGAAAGTTCCCGAAGACTAGCTTCTCTCTTCCGCGACCAAGACCTTTACCGAAGCCAAGTAAGGATTTCATATGGCATTGAAGTTCATACTAGCAACACCTGTCTTCCGGGATCCCGAACAGATCACTGGATAGGCCAGCATAGACCCAAACTTCAAGTCATGTTTCTGAGGTGACGTAATCTTCAAGACGCAAGGACGGAAGATTTTCCATCTCTCATTCACAGTGTTATCAAAGGTCAAGGAACCAAGACAAGTACTCGACAACCGGAGTACCCGCTCTTCTCAACAAGGCATGCCCCAATCATCATCATTATCAGCCGCCAACAACATCACCACCACACGACCACCACCACCATCCGAAGCAAAGAAGCTCAACCGCGCAACACATTACCTTTCGAGCTAAGTTTTCGATTTTTTTTGTTCAATTAAATCGATTCTAAGCAGGGACATAAGGAGAATGATCAAGTCCTTAGCTCAAATCATACCACACGCCCATCCACCCATACCAAACCCAACGCCACTTTCAAGTAAGTCTTCACAAGCTTGTACTTGAATTTACCTATCTTTTTCACCTCAACTCGATTTAAACAAACTGGGGACAGTTTGATTTAAGTCTGGGGGGGGGGGTTCTTATATTACTAACTATGCTTTTATTTGATGATTCTTATGCATACTTACATCATTTATCGAGTCGTTTTATAGAGTCAACACTTTTTTTTCTTTTAGTCGGAAACTATGAACTTTGCTAGGTACAAGTCGTTTCGAACAAGGAACCTTAATGACCATTCTCACGGTTAAGGTTTACTAAGTTGAACACTGCGAGTGGATCGTTCCAACGGAGAAAGTTCTAATCTCTAGAGTAGTCGAAGGATCTTGCGTTGACTCCGCACCTAATGAATCAGAACTTCTCGTGAAGGGGCTTGAGATACTTCGGACTTTGCTCCTCTTTTAGACTCTAGCATGACTAAGTAGATGCAATGCAATCTCTCCTTGATCTTCCCTTGTTATAGAAAAGAAAAAAAATAGAAAGAAATGTCTTAGTTTGGGAATGGCAACCAGAGTTCCTTAAAGGACCATGACTGTTCGCAGACATCATGAAAGCTTCGAAGAAGTGATCATTCTCAAGCTAAGCAGTAAAAGAAAAAAATAGAATAAGGAAGTCGGTAGAAAAAAATAAAATGATACCCTAGATAAGTAGGGAGAAATCGACTAAGGGAAGAGAAAATAGGAGAGTTGTGTCTGAAATGTCTTTGTCTAGATGTTTGGGAGAGAAGAGTATAATGTCTCGTCGACCAATACTCCCTCGATAGAGACCGCACGCCTAAATAAATAAAGGGGTCAACAAGAGTTAGCTCGAAATACTCAAAGGGACCATGAAGCGTATCCGGGAAGGATGAAAGGCTCAAGGTAACTAGACCCAAACGCCTTGAACTGAATCCCGAGTTATGTGGCTCAAACAGGTCGATTGCTAGACTTGATGAGTTCCCAAGTATTGGTGAGTTTCCACGATTTCAAACCTCTTTTCCTTAATTAAATTTCTGTTTTGTTTGAGGACAAACAAAGTTTAAGTCTGGGGGAGTTGATAACATGCATATTTTACCCGTTTTTACTATCATAAGTGAGTGCTTTAATAAGCATTTCACTAAGGTTTTGATGCATAAACACTAGATTTCGAGTATTTGGTTGTTCAAGACTCTTTTCAGGTAAACTTAGCAAAAGACGCATATTTTGGAGCAAAATGGACAATTCCGGAAACAGTGCTCAAGGACAGAAGTTCAACATCAAACGAAGGCCTTTCCACCACGAGATCAAGCTCATATTTGGAGACAAGGAAGCCTTATCAGTTGTCTTTCACCACAAAGTGATTTGAGGACAATCCCACAGTTGGATCTCAAATTATGGAAGAAGCAAGAAGGCCCGTCAAGCACCCGGAAGGAGGAGCTGGCCGCGCCACGACCGACCCAGACGACCAGTGGCCGCGCCACAGCCAGTCGCTCGAGCGGCCAGGCCATTCGCATTTCCCGAGCCCATTTGAAGCCCACGTTGAACCCGCAACCGTCTTATGCAAGCCAAGACATAATCCACGACCTAGGACACTTGAAGACCTATATATACTCGTTGTTTAGGGTTTTTTCTAAGAGAGCAACTTATCACGAAATACTCTAAGTCATACATTTCTTTTGGTGGCCGCGAGTCTCTGATTTGTGGTTTGTCTTTGTTCTTCAAGGGAGATTGATTTATTCTTGAACCCTTTTTGTTTCTTCAAGGGAGATTGATTTATTCTACAAGTTATGCATTCATCAATCACGTTTTCTGTCTCTACTTTTATGTCTGAGTAGTTTACTTTCGTTGGGTGTTCTTTAAGGGGATCTATGGGGAATTTCATTAACTGTTTGATAGGAGTCAGGTTTTACCCTAAATAATCTACTGCAAGTGCACAGCAAAGCAGTTGAAGTACAAGGGGTATCGAAATCCCAAGAGAAGTAGATACTACACTATGGTTTCTAATTTCAGATTAGGCTAAGTAAAATAAGTGTTAAAGTAAATTAAACTATAAGAATAAGTAAATGTGATGTAATGCGGATTTAAAATTCAGAGACTAAGGCGCTAGGTGAGGGTATATTATCAGGTTGAATCCAAGAATGCATATATTATTTTTATTAGGGATTTATTAAAAACCGTCTAGAACTCGAATCACTAAGTTAAAACCAATCAACTCTCGTTGCAGAAGTTATCTATTCTTAAATTCCAGAAAACCAAATCTCTTTGTGAGTTCAAACAATCTAAGCAAGCATTAAAGTTTAGGTTCGATATGTTCACAAAATACCTAAACCAAATCTCTTTGCGAATAGTTATTTTGCTCACCTATGATTAGTTCAAGTTATTAATAATGCTCTCGCATCTATTAAACAACCTAAGGTTTTATTCCTTAGTGATCAATTCAGAAATCAAGTTAAGTTCAAATCAAGGTGAAGATCTATGTGATTTCCCTAACAAAGATAATAATTCTACAGGCTTTTCATCAACCCTAAATCACCCTAACCTAACTAGCAAACTACTCAGACATAATTAATGAAACAGAAATCATGGCTGAAATAAATTGCATAAATAAATAGAAGAGAATGATACTGGGGTTCAAAATCTGGCTCGGATGAGTTAGAATTGTCTCTCCAAAAGCTCAGGATCAATCTCTCTAAATCTCTCTAAAAGCTCTAAATTCTAAAAGTATGAAAAAGGTGTCTTGGCTAAACAATGCCAGAAACTATTTATAGAAGGGGATTTTTGTTCAGGGGTAGATTTGTAATTCTTCAAAACTTGAGCTCTTTCCTTTTTCTGATGGAAATCGATGATCTTTGCCGACTCTGACTTGGTGTCGATCGACACTGATGGTGTCGATCGACACTCAGCTCGTAAATCCACCCATCTGACTTCATCACTTCAGCTGCTCGTACAAAATGCTCCAAAACGTTCCAGATTCTCCTATTTAGCTCCAAGTGCTCTCCATCCTGTAAAGACTTAACTAGGACTCGAAAACTAACAAAAGACTCTATAAAAACACTTATATCATGGCCTAAAAATGGGTAAAAACCATGATATATCACTGTTGTTGAACCGATTGTTTAGGCCGTAGACTAGGATTTTCTGTCTCACTTTATTCGTTCTTATTGCATGAGTCATGAACTATATTCTGATCGCAGGATCTTGAGAATTACCAACGTCCTGAATCTCAGATCTAGACCAAAATAGGGTAGAGAGCATCCTTTAAAAGATGTCTGAATGTTTATCGTTCCGATCTTATTGCGTGATCGTCTAGGACGCAGGATATGATAATATACCTGCGGACTAGAAGTTCGCAGATCGACCTTGCTTGATTAAGTTAGGTTGTTAAAACCAGTGAATCAGTTTGGGGAAAATCGCCTAGTCTCGTTTACTTAGCTTTTGCGTGTTTGATTCCAAGTTAGAACCCCATAGATTTCCCGAGAAGATTCCCAACGTATCGCACCCCATCTGCTTTTACATCGAGATTTACGCACTTCAATATTTATTTTTCCTGTACTACTTGCCTGATTTTCTTTTTACAAGTTTTTAAGTTTATTTTCCTTTTCTCGTTGGTTATAGAAGAGATTGACAACCTTCTCTATATAAGACGTGATACTGCTTTCTTTTATTTCTGCAATAACCGTGTCACTTACCCCAAACCCCCAGTTCCCTGCGTCTTTAGTTGCCCTGATTCTTCTGTTTTGCAGTTGACCTCCTCCCCGTAGATCGATACCCTAAGTACTACAACGCACGATGTGCACTTGCAGCTTAGGGTCCTACAAATTCAAAGCTCGACGAGTCCCCAAAGAAATCCTCCAATCTCGGATGACTATTTAGACCCCATCAGTGTGCGTGGACGGACGCAGCTGCAGTTAGACACAGCTGCGATGGCGCTCCAAATGGCGTGAAAGCTCTGAACCACATATCTCTGAAAAGCAGCCTGCTCTATAGGAATCTCAGGAGCATCTGGAAGGTGATGAGGTCCAATAGGCTGCGCTGCTCTGCTGCGTCTCGAAGATGAAGCTCGTGGGTGATCCTCAGCTGGTGCATCCTCTGCGTATGAAGCTGCAGCGCGGGAAGAGGCACCTCTGCGTCTGGCGATGGGAGCGGTCCGCAACAAGGTCGGACTGGGCTGAAAGGTGAGGTGGTCAGGATCGCTGGTGATGTGAGTAAGGTCTCTGTTAGGTAACTGGACCAGAAGCTGCTCAGTTTGCGGGCTTGTGAAAACCCATAGCTTCTCGGGCTTCACCCAAGTAATCCATATCAACCCAAACTCGTGAGGTATCAATGGTGCAGCTGGAAGTATCTATCCCGCAATGCTGGAAGATGAGAGTGAGAAGGCTACCAACAGTCTTGGGTTTGGTCTTGGTTCCAGCAAAAGGCTTCGTCTTCAGCGAGACCAAATGAAGAGCAAATACAGCACCGAGGTTGACCCTCTCTGTCAGCCCTAACTCCTCATAGATGATAGCCCAAGAGCATGATAAAGCAACACTAACTCAGACACGCGCATCTTCCCTGGCTCATGCTTACACAGAAGTGTAGTAGCAAATAGGCGAACTAGATAGCCAAGGGTAGGATGGCGAATATCTGTCTGCAAGGACTTCTTAGAGTCATACCCGCCATTTCCAAAGTGTGACCAGAAGTCCTGGTTATCCGGAAGCTGCTGTGAAAGGGAGACACCGGTGGCATGCTCGTCCTCAAAACCGTAGATGCCACAAAGCTCTAGAAGTGGAATCCTGTAGCGAATCCCGCGGATAAGGAAGGTCAATGTCCCTTCCAAAGCGTTGCGCACTATCTTGTTCCTGTAGTAGACTCGAGCTGTGGAAATGAACTAGCAGACTAGATCAGGATAGAGATCGTACTGCCGTGTCGCCATAATTCCCATCCCAACTCTGCTCAGCAACTAGATGATGTCATCTTTGAAGCCCAGCTCTGACATCGTCTTCTCATGGGCAAAGCGAGTCGGTGTACATCCACCTTCAGCCATGCATTGTGGAACTGATATATCATGATTTTTACAGGTTTTTGACCATGATATAAGTCTTATTTTTAGAGTCTTTTGGTCTTTTTAGAGTCCTATTAGAGTCTTTGCAGGTTCAGGTACAATTTGAGCTGAATTGGAGATTTGGATACATTTTGGAGCATAATGGAATGAAGTCACGAAGTGTTGAAGTCGAATTGAAGATCCACGACAGGTGTCGATCGACACTGCCTGTTAGTGTCGATCGACACCAGGTTTTCCAATTCCAAAGGCGCGAAGTTTCCAGAATTTTGAAGAAAAGGAAATTCTCAAGAATTTTCCTAATCTTCCAAGAAATTGAAGATTCGTACCTAGGCCTATAAATAGAGTTTTTATGCAATTGTTTAGGCAAAACACACACATTATTTTAAAGAGAGATTTGTAGAGAGTTTCTAGGGAGAAGAATTTGTCTCCTTCAGAGCAGATTTGGAACTCCTTTGTTTCTATTGATTTCTTTTATGCTTTCTATTCAAGTTATGATTTGTGTTTCATTAATCATGTCTGAGTAGTTTGCTTGTTAGGTTTAGGGTTTTGCAAAGGTGATTGATGAATTGTTAGGTTGAATAAACTTGTTAGGAAAAAAATCATTAGAGTTCTTCATCTTGATTTGTGTTTTAATGCTGATTTTAGCTTCCTGACCTAAAATCTGATCTTAGGTTGATTAATAGATGCAAGAGTATTATTGATTGCCTGAACTAATGTTAGATGAGCAAAATACCTATTCGCAAAGAGATTTGGTTTAGGGATTTTGTGAACAATCGAACCTGAACTTTAATGCTTGTCTGAATTGTTAGAATTTGCAAAGAGATTTGGGATTCTAGGGTTTAGACATAGATAATCTTCGCAGCGAGAGTTGGTTGATTTTATTGTTATGTTTCGAGTTCAAGAACAGTTCTTCATATTTCCTAACATTATGTCTAGACCTGCAATTTAGATTCAACTGAGAATTACCCTTGCCTAGCGCCCTAGTCTCCTGAACTTTAATCCACTTTTGATTTCGTATCTGATTTACTTAGTAGTTTTATTTACATTAATTGATTTGATCTAGCATAATTTGAACCTACAAACAATAGCGTAGCATCTATTTCCCTTGGGATTCGATAACCCCTTATACTTCAACTGCATTGCTGTGCACTTGCAGTGTTATTTTATTTGGGTAAAACTTAGACCCTATCAAGAACAGCGTGTCGTACTCATCCCAAGTCTCACTGATGTCTCGGTAGACACACTCATCCTTCGCCACTTCTTTGGCTGGCGAGTCTTCCCAGTTCCGTCCCATCGGAATTCTCGCGCCTTCACGTTTTGACCAAGGAGGAAATCGGTGCATCACTAGCAGTCCCAAAGGCGGACGCTTCAGTTTCCCGTGGTCTCTTAGTCCTTGGAGGCATCTGCAATTAAAATGAAATTCAAAATCAAAATCCAAAGTTTGCAAATTATTGTTCAAAGTCGATACTGCACAGGTGTCGATCGACACAAGGTGGTGTCGATCGACACCAGGTGTGTAAGTTCAAATCGACTGTAAATCATCCTCTTAGCCCCAATTATGCATCAATTAACAATTCACACAATCCCAAAACCATGAATCGACCAAGCCTAAGCCATAAACACACAAGAAAAATCCCAAATTCGCAACATGCATCATCAATTTCCAAAATTTCGAAAATTTCAATTTTATGCAAATTAAAGGATGAAAAAAATTGTGTAATGATCTAAATCATGGTAAACAACCTAAATAGGCCTCAATCAATCAAGAAATCAAGTTAGATAGGTTGAATTCGAGAATTTTCACCTTAGGGTCGAAAATGAAATTGGGAGATTTGAAGAACATACCTTGGCAGATCAAATGAATGGACAATGGATTATGAAAGAGGGATGAAATCGGCACGGATTAGAGCTTTGAATAATTCAATTCCGTTGAGAAATGGAAAAATTGTGATTTGGGGAAAATCTCTCTAAGGTTCATGTGTTATGAAATGTGGGAAGAAGAAGAGAAGTGTCGGGGTTTAAAAGACTTACCTTCGTCCTGTGTGGATGTCGATCGACACAGTGATGGTGTCGATCGACACTGATTCTAGTCGTGCCCAATTCCTCTTTTTTTTTATAATAAGAAATTTAAATAAAAATTAGTAAAACCAAAATAAAATCCTATAAATACTTACCAGTGGATTGCCTCCCACTAAGTGCTCGTTTAACGTCAATAGCTTCACTGTTCACGCGTTTAGGCAGTTGGTGCATTATCCAGAGACACAATGTGTCCTGCTGGAATCTCGGCTTCAGCCCAATAGTGTTTCACTCTTTGCCCATTCACAATGAACTCTTCTCCTTTGGAGTTTGTCAGCACAATTGCTCCAAACGGTCTGATTTCTTTGATGGTGAAGGGACCTGACCAATGTGAACGCAATTTACCAGGAAACAATTGCAAACGAGAGTTATATAGAAGTACCTGATCATTTGGTTCGAATTGTCTGGAGATGATCTTCTTATCATGATATGCCTTAGTCCTTTCTTTGTAGACCTTTGAATTCTCATAAGCATAATAGTGAAGTTCATCTAACTCGTTGAGCTGTATAAGACGCCTTTCTAACTCGTTGATGAAGTTGAAATTCATCTCCTTAATAGCCCACAGCAACCAATATGTACTTGTTCCCATAAGATAAGGTAAAAAGTCCCATGAAATCAATGCCCCAGCAATCAAAGATTTCAATTTCTAGGATGAAGTTTTATGGCATCTCATGTCTCTTGCTGATCTTTCCTCTTCTTTCACAAACGTCACATTGGGTTATGAACAGCTACAGCTGAGCATCCTTGAACATAGTAGGCCACCAAAAACCTGCTTTAAGAATCTTGGACACTGTCTTGGAAGTAGCAAAGTGTCCAGCATACTCAGAACCATGACAATGGAAGAGCACATCACGAACTTCACTTTCTGCAATGCATCTTCGGTAAACATTGTCTGAACAATGCTTATACAAATGAGGTTCATCCCAATAGTACCTCATGTGTTCTCTCATGAACTTCTTCTTCTCATAATTTTTGAGATGTTTAGGCTCAATGTCAGCAGCCAAAAAGTTCACAATGTCAGCATACCACGGTCTATTGGAATCAGAGATAGCAAAAATTGGTTGCCGAAACAGCTCGTTCAAGATCCTGTGAAGTGATGTCGCGGTTGGCATCGGGTATCGATCGACACTACAAATGGTGTCGATCGACACTCGTGAACTTGATTCGCGTGTCTTCAATTTTTCGGACGGGGTGTCGATCAACACCCTCCTGGTGTCGATCGACACTGGGCGCGTAGTGGCTTGAAAACGTGTCTCGACGAAGTAGATGTTCTCTTCAGGCAAGAAATCACCAATGGGGACTTCATCTTCTATCCGGATCCTTGAGAGATGGTCAGCTACCCCATTCTCAACTCCCTTCTTGTCTTTAACTTCAATGTCAAAATCTTGGAGAAGTAAAATCCATCTTAACAACCTTGGCTTTGCATCCTTCTTCTACCTCATGTACTTCAATGCAGAATGATCAGTATGAACAATTACCTTTGAGCCAACAAGGTACTGTCGAAATTTCTCAAAGGCAAAGACTACAGCTAAAAGTTCCTTCTCCGTTGTTGCATAATTCTTCTGAGCATCATCCAACGTCCGGCTGGCATAATAGATAGCGTGAAGCTTCTTGTCCCAGTCCGGAGGTTGAACAATCGGAGCATTCACCAAAGCTTGCTTGATTTGTTCAATGGCTGAATGGCATTTTGTAGTGAACTCAAATTTGACATCTTTGCAGAGGAGAGCAGTGAGTGGTCTTGCAATGTTGCTGAAATCTTTGATGCATCTTCTGTAGAACCCATCATGACCCAGAAAACTCCTTACTGATTTCACAGAATTAGGTGCTTGCAAAGTTGTCATTACCTCAATCTTGGCGCGGTCCACTGCGATCCCTTCTACTGAAACTTTGTGCCCAAGTACAATTCCATCTCTGACCATAAAATGGCAATTTTCTCAGTTTAGAACCAAATGCTTCTCTTCACATCGCTGCAACACCGCGCATAAGTTGTCCAAACAGCCTTTAAAAGATGACCCATAAACAGAAAAGTCATCCATAAAGACCTCCATAAACTTCTCAATCATTTCCGTGAAGATTCACATCATGCATCGCTAGAAAGTCGCAGGAGCATTACAAAGTCCAAATGGCATTCTACGATATGCAAATGTTTCATAAGGACATGTAAACGTGGTCTTCTCCTGATCATCCGGATGGATTGGAATATAGCCATCAAGAAAACAGTAGTATGGATGATTTGCCAATCTTTCCAGCATCTGATCAATGAAAGGCAAAGGAAAGTGATCCTTTCTGGTCGCGGCATTCAGCTTTCTGTAATCTATACACATCCTGTGTCCAATCACAGTCTTTGTAGGAATCAACTTGTTCCTCTCGTTCTTCACCACTGTGATTCCTCCTTTCTTAGGAACCACGTGAACCGGACTGACCCAAGCGTTGTCTGAGATGGGATAGATGATCCCAGCTTCTAGAGCTTCATGATCTCCTTCTTGACCACTTCCTTTAGGTTCGGATTCAACCTCCTCTGGTGTTCAATCGATGACTTCGTTTCATCCTCAAGGTGAATCTGATGCATACACAAGTCTGGTGAGATAGCTGAAATGTCATCAAGAGAATAGCCAAGAGCCTTGCGAAATTTTCGCAGCTTGCTTAGCAATAAAGTTAGCTCTGCATTTTTTAAGTAAGCATTCACAATGACATGATAAGTTGAATTAGGTCCAAGAAACGCGTACCTTAGACCTGCAGGGAGCTGTTTTAGCTCAACTTGCGGAGCTTTAGCTTCACTCCAATCGCCAAGTGTGGCAGCTTTCGCAAAGTGTCGATCGACACTCTGTGATGGTGTCGATCGACACCAATCTTCTTGTGCGATCAATTGTAGGAATTGCTCACTAGCATCCATCATCTTTATGTAACCAGCTGCAGCATCGTCCAAGTGTTCAGCTTCTGTTATAGACGTCTCAAAGCTTTTTCCAAAGGATCTGTTGGATGGTCCTCATGGAAAATATCTTCAGCAAGGCTGGTGAGTTAATCGACATAGAAGGTATGTCCATCGATTGTTGGCCTTTTCATAAGCTTCTCCATGTCAAAATTCATCACCAAATCACCCACATTCAGCGCAATTCTTCTCTTTCTCACATCAATGATGGCTCCAACTGTAGCCAAGATTTGTCTGCCTTTTGGTTCCTCATCATAAGCTAGAACCACAAAGTCTGTGGGAATCAAACAATCTCCCACTTTGATAGGCACATCTTCCAAGACACCTTCAGGAATCCTAATAGAACGACCAGCAAGAACCAAACAGATCCTTGTGTAATTGCTGTTCTGGAATGGGGATTTTTTAGTATAACCAGAAGAGTTTTGATTTCCTGTGAAAGAGCTCTTCTGATAATTCCCATTAAAGCTCTTATTCCCTTTTTGGTTCCCAAACCTTTGGCCTTGAAAGCCACCTCCGTTGATGTAGTTGACATCTTCTTCTTCACATTCTTCATTAGGCTCGAATGTCTCTACCTCATTGGCAAAGTGAACTTGCTGCTTCCCCACCAAGATGTCTAGCTTCCTGTTTACCTCAGCTATTTGGCTTCCTCCATTTCTACCAGCATGTTGTTTCTTTTCAAAGTCTGCATTCTTGGTGCTGTTGCAAGATGCCAAATTCTCTATAAGCACCATCGCGTCATCAGGGTATCTGGTGTTGAAGTTGCCATTGCTTGCGGCATCTAAAGCCATCTGGTACCTCTAATCGATCCCTCGGTAGAAGATTCCGGGAAGTTGCGGCTCGCTGAAACCTTGATGTGGGTAGTCCCTTTGGTAAGCTTTGAATCTTACCCAAGAAGCTTTGAATGCTTCAATAGGTCTTTGGAAGAATGCAGTGATCTTTGTCCTCAGCTCTTTGGATCTTGCATCATCAAAGAAGCATAAGAATGCATTCTTTGTTTCTTCCAAGTGGTCAAGGATCCTGGATCCAACTGCTTCAGCCAATATGATACATCTCCTGCAAGCGAGTAAGAGAAAAGCTTGCAGAAAAGATAATCATAGGACACTCCATTAGCCTTTATGATTGATGCCAAGTCTTCAAACCTCTCAATGTGGTCCATGGGATGATCATTGGGAAGACCATGGAAAGGATGCTGAGCTACAAGTGTGTAGTAAGCAGGCTTCAGCTCGAAATCATTTCTCTGGAATGCCGGAGGACGGATCGCAGCTCTATTAGCATAGAACTGGTCTGGTTTGTTGTATTCACCAAGTGTTCTTCCGCGTCCAACGTCTGCATGTGTGGCTTGTATCGGTTGCTCGATGATAACTGCTCCATTATCGTCAAGTCTCTGGCCACGATTGTTTCTCCTATTGCCGTCCAGGTCCGTGAAATTACCAGCTTCATCACGAATCATAATCACAGGCTCAGCCATCTCTGTCTGAGCAGGGTGTCGATCGACACTAGTGTTGGTGTTGATCGATGCTCTTGCAGATTTTCGGTTTGTGCGTTTGAGACGGGCGAGTTCCTGGTTAAGTGCGATTAGTTCTTTTTCCTTGTTGCTTCTGGTACTGGGCATGCACCTGAAATCAAAAATAAGAAACTAAAAGCGTCAGTAACCAAAACAAAAATAAAACCTAGTCAAAATCCTAATACTAGATTTCGTAAGCAGCTATTACTTCCCCGGCAACGGCGCCAAAAACTTGATAGGGTCAATGTTTTACCCAAATAAAACACTGCAAATGCACAGCAAATGCAATTGAAGTATAAGGGGTTATCAAATACCAAAGGAAGTAGATGATACACTATGGTTTCTAAGTTCAGATTATGCTAGATCAATCAAAATAAAGTAAATTAAACTACCAAGCAAATCAGAAACGGAAGCAAAAGTGGATTAAAGTGCAGGAGACGAAGGCGCTAGGCAAGGATGATTATCAGGTTGAATCAGAGAATGTAGATATTATATTGTCAGGAAATTATTAAGAACCGTCTAGAACTCGAAACACTAATTTAAAACCAATCAACTCTCGTTGCAGAAGTTATCTATGCGTAAATTTCAGAATCCCAAATCTCTTTGGGAATTCAAACAATTAAGAGAAGCACTAAAAATAGGTTCGATTGTTCACAAAATACATAAACCAAATCTCTTTGCGAATATATATTTTGTTCATCTATGATTAGGTCAAGTTATCAATAATGCTCTCGCATCTATTAAACAACCTAGAGTTTGATTTCTAAGTGATCAAGTAAGAAATCAATATAAGCACAAATCAAGATGAAGATCCAATTGATTTTCCTAACAATCTAATGATTCTACAAACTCATCATAAACCTTAAATCACCCTAACCTAACTAGCAAACTACTCAGACATAGAGATGAAAACACAAATCATGACTGAAATAAATTGCATAAAATAAGAAAAGAGAATGATACATGGTTCAAAAACTTCTTGGAAGAGTACAGAATTACCTCCCCAAAAGCTCAGGATCAATCTCTCTCTAAGTCTCAAAAACAGAAAATAATGATAAGATCTTTGGCTAAACAATGCCTGAAAACTATTTATAGAAGAGAATTTTCGCCAGGGGCAATTTTGTAATTCTTCAAAACTTGGACAATTTCCTTTTTCTGTCGAAATTCACGCAGCTTTGGTCGGTTTGATTGGTGTCGATCGACACCAAGGGTTAGTGTTGATCGACACACTTCGTGTAAATCAGCTCCGACTTCATCACTTCGGCTGCTTCTCCTAAATGCTCCAAAAAGCTCCAGAATCTCTCATTAAACTCCAAATGCACTCTATCATGTAAAGACTCTAAAAGGACTCTAAAAATACCAAAAGACTCTATAAAATGGACTTATATCATGGTCAAAAACCGGTAAAAACCATGATATATCAATGCATACATTGCCTTTTACCTTTAGCATTATGCATAAGTTCAAACCTTTTTGAGAGAAACCAATGCTTGGAGTACCCACTTGAATGAGATCCTTTTCATCTCATAACCTTGTCCCTTGCCAAATGTATTCGGTTTTAAAAGCACAAATGTGATTCACGGATTGAGCTCTAAATGAATGTTAAAGGTTAGGATTCTTGGATTGCTTGGAATAAACAAGTCATGATTTGAAATTCGATATGTTATGAATATGGCTAAGTCCTTTTGAGTAAATGCTTGTGTACTGCATCATAGAATTGAGAACTAGGACCGTTGAATTGATACATTTGAAAAACACTTTTGGATTTGAGCTCCCGTTTTTAATCCTCTCTTCCTAGCTTGAATTTTTTTTGCTTGAGGGCAAGCAAAAGGCAAGTTTGGGGGAGTTGATATATTCATATATTTCTCATATTTAGCATGCATTTAGAATAGGTTTTTCATGCATACATCATTCTTAATAGGCTAGTTTGCATCATTTATCTCATTTTAAGTCCTAGAACACTTTGCATTAGCATTTGCATAGTTTCTTGCATATTTGCATCTTTTTCATGTTGTTTAGAGTACTTAGAGCTATGATGGATGCTGAGCATTGACAAGAAGATGAAAGAAGAGCCTAGGAGTTGACGGGAATCAAGGGAAAACTTGGACAAAAGAAAAGAAGCAGAGATCGACCTCCCAGCCCGTTTCACCTAAAGAACGACCCCAAGATCGACCAAGCCAAGTCGATTCAGCTGAGATCGAGATCGCGCAAAATGAGTCGATCAAGGAGAGATCGACTAGACGATTGAGGAGCCAACCCGAACCAAGCACAAATTGAGCAGACAATCGACCAATCCAACTCAATCCTCCGACCCAGGCGTACCAACCTCTTCCTAACTCAATTCTTGTTCTTCATCTAATTCTCTTCTTAGATTTGGGGGTTTTAAAGTCTAGAGATTCCCAAAGGAGATCTCTTTAATCTTAGGGATTTTCTTATCCTAACAAGATTTAGGAAATCCCTTAAAACCAAATACAAGAGACTAGCTCATCCTTTCCCAAACGTCATGGATGCTTAGGGAGCTAGTTAAGCCATCTTTTAAGATCCAAGCTTCATGTTCTTCACCCTATCTTTCCACCACACATCATGGGTTTGGAGGAAAGGGTGAAAAAATGATTTATACCACACATCATGGATAAATCTAGTCATGGCTTCTTAAGGCTTAGAGATAGCACTAAAAAGTGTAGAAAAATATGTTTTCAAAACCCAAGTTCGAATTTTCAACCCTCCTAAGAACGAATCCCAACCTTTAATCTGTTTTTAACTTGAAAAACTTAAAACCATTTTCCTCTAGTTTAAAGTTTAATTATTTTCACTAAAAATCGCCTAGTTAGCTCAATAATGCAATAGAGTCTTCTAAATTTGTAAAGTTGTATTTTTGTTAGTTTTAGTATTTTAGAAATTGCCTAGAGTCTTATTTTACTGTCTAGAATTGAGTTAGTAGTCGTTTTATTATTAGAAATAGGTTTAAAATTTTTTTATCATTTACCGAAAAATGCCTAGTTTATCCAGTTTTAGATTTTGATTTTCTAAAATTAGTAGATCGGTTGTTTAATCGTTTATAAGTCACCTAGTAGTTGTATAACCCTTCAGTAGGGATTTTAAAATAGTTTTTGTGGCTTTATAATCATTACAAGTAGTTTTCATAGAATTGTTACCTAATTAACCCGAATTCTGCTTAGCTTTACTTGAACTCTTGTATTTTTGGTACCTTTCACCACCCAAATTTGGATTGGCTCCTGAAGTACTACAACAACAAAACTATGCTTTAGGTTTGATTAAACTTGCTGAAAAGCTAGTCATCAGCTAGATCTAGGGTGTTTTAAGGGTTAATCTTGTTGTCTAGGATTAGATCTTCTCATTTCCCTCCTTGTTTAGTGTTCTAAATGCTAGTTTAGCCATAATCAAGCTAAAACTAGGCCTTAGGAAATTTCCCACCCACAAAGTGTTTGTTGAAATTCCCCAACCAACTAAACAAGGAATTTACATTCTAGCTCATGAAAGTGATTGTCTAGGGTGTTTATTAGCAATTTAGAAATGTTTCATAATGCTTATTAGCTTCCTTTTCACAAATGAAAGTTTGATCCTCATTAGGATGATTAATGAAAGGATTAGTGCCATGAAAGTGGATTGGTCTAGCTTTTGAGTTCTAAGCTTATGGATTAGCATATTATGTTATTGATTGACATCAAAGATTGATTCTTGGAACACCTTAGGTTGATAACCCCATCCTTGGATTCGTTTTTAGTAATTTGATAATCTTGATTAGTAGTTAATTAGCTTTTAATTTGCTTGATTAGTGCATTCATTGCTTAATTAAGATGTTAGTAACTTTTGTCTAGTTTGTTTGATCACTTAGGTTGTTAGTTAAACCTCAAACTCTATTGCTAGCTTGGATTAAGAAGTTATATGCCTTCCTAATGTTTTAACCATTTCCATATGTATTGATCCTCAAGTATTACAATGATATGAGTAGCTTGAGTAATTGTTAAGGACAAGAGAAAAATCTACTTATCAGTTGCCTCTGTATAGCCTCAGCACACACTTCTTCTAGCCTCTCATACACACCATTCATCTCGATCCTCAGCATTCTTTGTATTTCTCCCATCATTGCTTGCAACTGCAAATTAGAGGCTGCTTCTCTTTCTTCATTGTTCTGCTCATCGTGATTAGACATGATTATTTTCTGCAAAACTCAACAAACATATTAGAAGTAAAAGCTCTCACAAGTGTTTCTCTCAAGTGTTTTCCCTCAAAAGTGTTTAACTCTCAAAGTGTTTCACTCAAACAAATAGACACTCAGTGAATTCTCTTAGTTCCAATAGATCTAACAATCACAAAGTTGTGTTTTCCCCAAAGAATTAATCAGCAAATCAAGCAAAAAGGCAGAGAAGAGAAGATAGATAGTTTAAGAAATTTGGCTAGTCGATTTACCAACCAGATCCTCTTTTTTTTTTGTATTCTTTTCTTTGGATCTTTTTTTTTTGGGCTGGCTCAACTAGTGATTACAGCAGATAGAAAGAAAAGAAGATGAAAAGTTGCAAAAATATGAAAATAAGAAGATGAAAAGATGAGAAGATGAAAAATAGAATGATAACCGAACTTATGAGCGTTGATCTGATACCACTTGATACGATCCTCCAAGATCTTTCACTCAAAGTTGGTTTGGATAATCCTTGACGTTCTATTGAAGGGGAAACTCCAAAGAAACAAGGCGGTGGAACTTCGGTAGATAGAAAACGCGTGGTAGCAATATTAGGTATATGTAACCTCACACCTCACACTAACAATTTGAGAACGAATTCTAACACTTCAGTCGATAGAATGGCCACACAAGTGTGATAAAGAACACTTGATAAACTGATTTGATCCCTTGGATATCACAAGGAATAAAGAGAATCACTCTCAAACGTTTTATAAAAAAAGGGTTGTGTTTCCAAATGAGATTACATGAGTTTATAAAGAGAAAATGAGACTTGAAGAGTCAAGACTAAGTTAAACTCGAAAACTAGAAAAAAATTAAAGATAGATTGACCAAAAATGACTCTTATTTTTGAAGAGTTCGAAGACAGCCACCAAGACCACGACCTAGAAGAGGAGCCGCCACCAAGACCACGACCTAGAAGAGAAAGCCATCTTCTCCACTCCCCATCTCGTCGCCCTATTCGAGTACTCTCGTTCACCTCTTTTCTGCACTTCCTTTGCATTGTTATCACTTTCTTTCCTTTCCTTTCAGATCCTTTGTGACTTTTACCTATTGCAATGATAATAAATTTCGATTCCATGTCTGTGTAGTCTTTCAGTTGGGTTTCAAAGGGGGTTTCTCAAAGGGATTTCATGGTTTGATTTGATAGGTTGTTGATTCGTAGATAGAATACTTTTCACTGTTCTTCGTTTGGATTCTTTCTTATTGCGTAATCCTTGGCTGGCCACTTAGGATCGATTGTAGGATCATTAGAGCCGCGTAAGCGCTGAATCTTTTGGCCGGACATAGTTTTAAACGAGCAGGCACCGAAGGATGCTTATGCATATCGGCAGTATTTTGTGAGCTTCATTGAACTTATTCTTATAGCTGATCTTGCTGCGACGCCGCTACCGAAAGGGGAGCGAATGAGTAGTATAGGTTTAGGTGTTTGGTTTTCCGAAAGGGAGATCTGACCACTTTCATGTTTGAGCTTGAGAACCAAGAGAATCGATATGTCTATATCAAGTTTGTTAACCCGTAGAATCATTTCGTGAAACACCCCGAGAGATCCCTGAAACCCAACATCCCGTTTTATAGTTTTACAATCCGCTTTTGATTTCCGTTCAGTTACTAAACCATCACCTCTCCAAAACCTACTTTTAATTTGATCGTTCTCATTTGATTTTATGTTTTAGTGGATTCATTTGAAGCATCATAGTCTCTGTGGTTCGACACCCTAAATACTACAACGCACATCTGTGCACTTGCAGGCAATAGGGTTATAAATTTAAAACTCAAAAACAGACTCTAAAACCTGTTGCATCAAGTTTTTCGCGCCGTTGCTTCTCACAAATTCATTACTGAAAAATCAATAGAACGATTACTGAACTACTCGTTTAACTTTGCGTTTTGCAGGTACTTCTCTGATGGGGGATCAAGTTCGAGAGCCTGAAGCTCTTGGAGATCCGTTTAACCTAAACAGAGAACAACGAGTGGAAGAAGAAGTGAATCTGTTTAGCAAAGAAGACGAGGCGTTCGCCGAAGACGCGCCTGCAATTTCTTAGTTCCACGCGCCCCTCAAATCTTTCCAAGGCCGAAGCCCCTTTCGGTTGATACCACCTGAAGGAGACAAAGTCCATATCAAAAAGCGAATCATAGACCTAGTTAAGCAGAACCAATACCGAGGCCAACCATCGGAGCAACCCATCGAGAACATTGAAACGTTTGAAGGAGTCTGCGTCATTTCCATGATTAATGGAGACTACCTGAGGTGCATGGTTTTCCCCTACTCACTAGGAGAAAAGGCAAGCAAGTGGTTGAGATCTTTAGCCCCAGCATCCATCACGAACTGAGAGGAATGTAGGAAAGTTTTTCTAAACCGCTTCTACGCTAAATCTCGTTCCTACCTTCTGAGGAACAATATACAAGGATTCCGGCAGGAAAAGAATTAAATTATCATCGAAGCTTGGAAGTGATTTAAGAGCTACGAGAGAGACTGCCCACATCACGGATTCACAGAAGAGAATATGATTTGCACTTTCTACAGAGGAGTCAGTACGCGGCTCTGAGCCGCGCTGGACATCGCAAGCAATGGAGACTTCTCTTTAAAATCAGTAATAGGAGCGCGACTATTGGTAACCAACTTGGCCACCAGCAAATACAACGGTCTGAACGATCCTAGTCAAGCAGCACACCGCGAAGAAGAAGACAGGGCAGACCCCTTGAAGATCATAATGGGCGCGCTAGCTAGAATGGACTCGGAATGTACACAATAGTTGGAAGCCATCCTGGAACTACATGATTCCCGCATACGCAAAAACCGGGACCGCCAAATAACCTCGAGCCACTGCCGTGACCTTGACCCCCATCGCGAGATCCTGGAGAGAAGAGTGGTGCGACACCAAGGCGGTCATCAAGCCCGAGATCTAATGGGAGCAAGCCACTCCCCTGACCTCTCGCTATACAGAGATCAGTCCGATCGAATCGGCGAGCTCGAGGATAAAATTCAGGAACTCGTAAACTCTTTTGAGAGAACCTCGATTGAGGCCAAGAAAGAAGCTGAGCGCAACCACCATGAGACGAATGGGAAGATCGAGCACCTCGCCTCAGAAATAAGAAGAGTATCAAAAGAAAACGAGAGACTAACCAATGGTGAAAGATAAACGGCAGAACCAGAAGAAGAAAACAAAGATGACAAAGCCCACTACGACACCGTGAAGGCAGTAGAGCTTAGGAGCGGACTGGCCTACAAGGAGCCCAAATTTCCAGGGAACAAGGAACCAGAAGAGAAAGAGAAGGACCGCAGCGACGAGGACCAAGCCGCCGGGAATAACGAGGAAAATGATGTTATGGGGAGGCAGTTGTAGAAGAAGCTCCACAAGACAAAGAAACACCACCGCTGACGCACACCCAAAGCACCCTATCCGCATTATCTAAGCACGCTCAAAAAGGAGAAAGAAAAGGCAAGATTAAAGGAACTAATAAGGAAACTTTCTGTGCAACTGCCTTTCATAGAAGCTTGCGCCATGATCCCAACGCTGAGAAAATACATGAAAAGTATTTTGACTAACTCTCTCACGCTGGAAGAGGAAGTCATGATGATCACACAAGAATGCAGCTCGGCCATCCAGAACCTCACCCCTCAGAAGCGTGAAGATCCCCTAAGTTTTGTACTCTCATGCTCAATTGGAGGAGAGGTGTTTAGGCGAGCTTTATGCGATCTGGGATCTAGCATAAACATGATGCCACTTTCTGTGGCAAGACGCCTCGGATACTGTGAATTCTTACCTATAAGGATTACCCTAATCCTCGCCCATAGATCGACTAGTTGATATACTCATGTATTTCGCATATTTATCATGCATTTAGAATAAGTTTTCATCCATATTTCATTTATAGCTAAGTATAATCATAGTATTTGATCATTTATAGGATTTAGAACATTTGCATTAGCATTTGCATTTTCTTTTGTATATATGCATCATTTCAGGTTATTCTTTGCATTTGGCGACAATGTGGAAGCTGGAAACATAAGATGATGAGCTAGGAACAAGTAGAGATCAAATTGATGTCATCTGACTTGCTGTACCGTGATGTTGCAACCGATTCAAATCCATGCCACCTAAAGCGACTTAAAGATCAGACTCTACAAAGACTTTCCATTCCGATTCAGCCTCCGCAGTATTCATAAAACTCATAGCAAATTGAGTTACCTTTCGTTCAGAGGTTATTTCAAGTCATTATGGTCAGTGGTTCAGAAGATACGGCTATTTAAGTAACAACATGTCCGTCTGGAAGTTTGGCGACTAATTTCTTTAACTGAACGATCAGCTTGGATGAAGGGTTTTTCATTGCGATTTAGCCTCGACAGTCTTCATGAGAGTTTTATGAAATTGAGTTAGCTTTAATTTTGTGGTGATTTCTAGTTAAACGGTGCAGTAGTGCAAAAGATACAGATCGATCAATCCATGTACCCGAACCAAAAGATACCACTTGCAAGTGCTCCAAAAAAAGTGTTTATGCTTTAGTAAAAGTGGGATTAGAGAAGCCCCTTATCCCTTGCCCCTTGTCCCTTGCCCCTTGACCTCTCTTTTAAGGCCAAGAGCCATGTTTAAAACTCTATATAAGGAGTGTGTGTGTGCTTGTAATAATCATCAAGTTTTTAATCAAGTCTTTCTATTCTCTCTTATAAGTCTTCTTAGTGTTCTTGTAAGCTTCCTCTTGTTCTTGAGCGTTCTTGAGTATTCTAAAGTTTTATAGTTGCTTCTTGTTTAAATCCTTGCGAAAAACTCTTATTTTTATTTATATATCAAATGTTTAAATTATTCTAATGTCAAATCCTTCTTCTTAATTCCCACTTAAATCTTTGTGAAAACTCTTATTTTTATTATATATATCAAGTGTTTAAATTATTCTAATGTCAGATCTTTCTTCTTAATTCTTACTTAGATCTTTGTGAAAACTCTTGTATTTTTATTATAGATAGCAAGTATTTAATTCTAATTTCAAGTCTTTCTTCTTAACCCCATCGATCATGTTCCTTAACTCTAAACTTATGTTTAAAAGAGGTAAGAACATGATTTGTGAGTAAACCGCTAAGGTTTGAGGTTGGGATGATTAAGGAGGTTGGAGATTTAAAATCTTGGTTTTATTTTTATCTTGTTCTTCATTTAAATTCTCTTCTTGAATTTGGGGGTTTAAAGGTCTAGAGATTCTCCATGGAGATCTCTTTAATCTAGGGATTTCCTTATCCTAACAAGACTTAGGAAATCCCTTAAAACCAAATCCAAGAGACTAGCTCATCCTTCCCCACACATCATGGATGCTTAGGGAGCTAGTTAAACCGTTTTTTTTAAGATCCAAGCTTAATGTTCTTCACCTTATCTTTCCACCACACGTCATGGGCTAGGAGGAAAGGGTGAGGAAAGGGTTTATACCACACATCATGGTTAAATCTAAATTGGTTTCTTAAGGTTTAGAGAAATTATTAAAAGAGTAAAAATTATGTTTTTAAACCCCAAGTTCGAATCTTCAACCTCCCTAAGAATGAATCCCAACCTTGAATCTGTTTTTAATCTTTCAAAACTTAAAATCATTTTCTCCCTGTTCAAAGTTAATTGTTTTCTCTAAAATTATCTAGATTAACTTAATTATGCAATAGAGTTTTTATAAATTTGTAAAATTGTGTTTTTACTATTTTTAGTATTTTAGAAATTGTTTAGAGTCTTATTTTACTGTCTGGTGTTGATTTGGTAGTTGTTTGATTTTTAGAAATAGTTTTTGAAAATCTTGCTACTCACCATCAAATTGTCTAAATAATCCGGTTTTAGAATTGATTTTTATTAAATTAGTAGATCGGTTGTTTTATTGTTTAGGAGTCATCTAGTACTTGTATAACCCTTCTGTAGGGATTTAAAAATAGGTTTCGTGTCTGTTTAATAACCGAAAGTAATTGTTTTAGGACTGTTCACCAATTAACCCGAATTCTGCTTAGCTTTACTTCAAGCTCTTGTATTCTTAATACCTTTCACCACCTGATTTGGATTGATGACCTGAAGTACTACAATGACATAAACAAGCTTTAGGTTTTGTTTAACCTGCTAAAAAGCTAGTTATCAAATGGCGCCGTTGCCAAACTCGGGTTTTGAGTGAATTTATTAAGATTTGGAGCTTAGTAGAGACTAAGTTTTCTATTTGTATTTTGGTTACTAATTTCCCTATTTCGGTACTTGTGTTTTCAGGTACATGAACCTGAGGTCTAGAGGTGACAACAACCTATTAGCACCACTGGACAACATCCATCAACTTGGGAGCGCAAGACATAGGAGGGAGAGACTCCTACTTGATATCGAAGAATACCATCAAGAAGTGATGGCTGACCATGACCAGGTGGAGGATCCACCTCAACACGCTGCTGCTGGCAGAGGAATCGGACAGCCTTACCATCCACAAAGGGCACCACGCATCATTGGAGCCGGTGATGCACCGAACAGACACACCAATCGCTTCGGCATCACGCCTCCACCAGTGCAAAATAACTACTTCGAGATCAAGCCAGGCTTCGTCTCTATCGTCCAAAACAACAAATTCCATGGCCTGGCTATGGAAGACCCCCTGGAACACTTGGACAACTTCGACCAAGTGTGTGGCATGATTAAAATAAATGGAATATCCGAGGACAGCTTCAAGCAACGCCTTTTTCCCTTCTCTCTTGGGGACAAATCAAGGCATTGGGAGAAGACCTTACCACAAGGCACCATCACGTCATGGGTAGAGTGCAAGAAGGCCTTCCTCTCAAAGTTCTTCTCAAGCACAAGAACGGCTCAGCTAAGGAGCGAGATAAGCGGCTTTACTCAAAGGCACAATGAAAGCTTTAGTGAAGCAATGGAGCGGTTGAAGGACTACACCATACAGTGTCCTCACCACGGCTTCAATGAGGAGACCCTCTTGAGCACAATATACCGTGGAGCATTGCCCAAAATTCGAATGCTACTTGACACGGCAAGCCGAGGAAACTTTCTTGGTCAAGATGTGCACGATGGAATGGAGCTCATTGACAACCTCGCTTTGAGTGATGGAAATTATTCTGAGGACTATGACAGAGCACCAAGAGGACATGAACTGGAGGCACACAAAAAGGAGTTGGAGTCGCTCCATGAAAAAATTGACAAGATGATGCTTGCCAACACAAAACATGTCCACTTCGTCGGTGAATCCGCGGACTTATCTCAAGGAAGAAGTGGGGAAGAGTTTGAGGAAGCAAATTGGGTTGGAGGCCAAGACTATCCTAAGCCACAGGGATACGCCTCAAGGTACCAAGGAAACAACAACAACTTGTCTTATAGAAGCACTAATGTGGAAAATCCAAAGGACCAAGTCTACCATCCACAACAAAGCAATCAAGCCAAACCGTTTGTCCCTTACAACAAAGGAGGCTTTTCACAAAACGGTGGGTACCAAGGTCAAAGACAAGGCAACTACCAAGGGAACCAACAGCCAGGAAACATAGCTTACCCTCCTGGTTTTGTAGCACAGCAACAACAACATCAAGCGCCACCTCAAGATCCAACACAAGCCATGCTTCAACAAATTATACAAGGCCAAGCTTCTACAAATAAACAACCGTCTAGACTCCTCCCTTACTGAAGTCTCTACACAGATCAGCAACATCAACAACAAGATTCGGCAGTTAGAGAAAGGAAAGGCAAGTACAAGCGGTCAGGCTACACTACCCGGCCAATGCGAAACAAATCCCAAAGAGTATGCGAAAGTGATCACGCTAAGGAGTGGAAAGGAAGTCGCCCCAACAACTACAACAAAAGACAATGAGGACATTGTGGTTCAAGAGGGGGAGAGTGATCTTTCAAATGATCAAGAGATGACCTTCGACAATGTCTACATCGAAAGGGCAAAGAAAGGCAAGGAAGCAGTTTTGGAAAAACAAGTGGGAGAAACGAGCAAAGACAAAGATATTTTCATACCTCCACCTTACAAACCAAAGCTCCCCTTTCCTGGACGCTTCAAGAAGCAGCTGTTTGAGAAGCACAAAGCCTTGTTTGAAAAACATTTGAGAAACGTGGAGCTGAAATTGCCACTACTCGATTGTTTAGCCATGGTGCCGAAGTACGCCAAGTTTCTGAAGGATACACTCGCCAAGACAGCTAAGGGTTGCCAAGAAGTCATGGTGTTGAGCCAAGAATGCAATGCAATCATCCACAAAGAGATATCACCAAAGAAGCTAGGAGATCCAGGCTCATTCACCATACCTTGTGCGCTAGGGCCATTAAAGTTCAACTATTGTTTGTGCGACTTAGGGGCGAGCATAAACCTCATGCCCCACTCCATTGCAAAGAAGCTAGGCTTCACCAAGTTTAAGGAGTGCAGAATCTCGTTGATCTTGGGCGACCGAAGTGTAAGGCTCCCGGTAGGAATGCTTGAAGACTTACTGGTGAGGATAAGCAATGTGAGTGTCCCCACGGACTTTGTTGTTCTCGAAATGTATGAAGAACCTAAGGATCCCCTGATCCTTGGAAGACCGTTTTTGGCGACTACTGGAGCTATAATTGACGTCAAGAATGGGAAAATTTCATTGCACTTGGGCAAGGACGTCAAGCTCAACTTCGATATTAATGAGGTTTTGAAGAAACCGACGATCGATGGACAAGTCTTCTACATAGAAGCTATGGATCTTTTAGCTGATGAATTGCTAGAGGAATTGGGTCAAGAAGATCATCTACTAGTGGCACTGACAAAGGAGTGTGGAGAGTATGGTTACCTAAGTGATCAGACCCAAGAATACATTCGCATCCTTGACTCTCGCAAAACTGTCAAGGAGATCGACCAAGAGATCGAGCCACTCACTCGATCTGACGAACAGATCGACATGCTGATCGACCAATCCACACGATCCATGCAAGAGATCGACCAGCCAACACGATCTCCTGCCCGATCAAAGGAAGAACGACTGAGCCAATCGAGGGAAACAAGTCGATCCGCAGCAGATTGACTAGCCGATCGACCCATCAACTCGATCACAGCGGGGCATACGCTTGAAGAAGCAAGTATGGAGGCTCATGACTCAAGGTCTAAGGAAGCGAATGAGGACATAAATCTCAATAAGAACCAAGAGGAGGACTGGAGTGAGCTGCTAGCCCCAAAGGTGGACCTCAAACAGCTACCAATTGGTCTAAGGTACGCTTTCTTAGGATCAAATGAGACCTACCCGGTCATTGTTAATGATAATCTGAATGATGATGAGTTAGACTCTCTCCTTAGGGAATTGAGGAAGTATAGGAAGGCCATTGGGTACTCTCTAAGTGACATCAAGGGCCTTTCACCATTACTTTGCACTCATAGGATTCATTTAGATGATGAGAACACTTCTTCAATTGAACATCAAAGGCGCTTGAACCGAATTTGAAAGAAGTAGTTAAAAAGGAAATCCTAAAACTCTTAGAGGCCAACGTGATATACCCCATAAGTGATAGCACTTGGATCTCACCGGTCCATGTCGTGCCTAAAAAGGGGGGCATCACGGTTATAAAAAACGAAAAAGATGAGTTAATTCCTACTAAAGTTATAACCGGTCATAGGATGTGCATTGACTATAGGAAACTCAACAAAGCCACTAGGAAAGACCACTTCCCACTGCCATTCATTGATCAAATGCTAGAAAGATTAGCCAACCACCCCTATTACTGTTTTCTAGACGGTTATAGTGGCTTCTTTCAAATCCCAATTCACCCCAATGACCAAGAAAAGACAACATTCACTTGTCCTTATGGAACATATGCATATAGGAGAATGCCTTTTGGTTTATGTAATGCTCCCGCTACATTTCAAAGATGCATGATGTCTATATTTTCTGACTTGATTGAGGAAATGGTTGAGGTATTCATGGATGATTTCTCCGTGTATGGCTCTTCCTTTGGTGTTTGTTTGTCTAATTTGTGCAGGGTACTCAAGAGATGTGAGGAGACCAATCTCGTGCTCAACTGGGAGAAGTGCCACTTCATGGTAACAGAAGGGATTGTCCTTGGTCAAAAAATCTCGGGAAAAGGCATTGAAGTGGATAGAGCAAAGGTGGAAGTGATGATCACTTTGACGCCTCCGGCTAACGTGAAGGGCATAAGAAGTTTCTTGGGGCACGCTGGCTTCTACAGGAGATTTATAAAAGATTTTTCCAAGCTAGCACGTCCCCTCACAAGGCTACTATGCAAGGAAGCTGAGGTCAACTTTTATGAAGAATGCCACCAAGCGTTCAAGACCATCAAAGGCGCACTAGTAACCGCACCGATAGTACAAGCAGCGGATTGAGACTTTCCCTTTGAGATCATGTGCGACGCTAGTGACTATGCTGTAGGAGCTGTCTTGGGGGCAGAGGAAAGATAAGAAGTTGCATGTCATCTATTATGTCAGCCGCACCTTGGACGATACACAAGTGAAATATGCGACCACCGAGAAGGAGCTCCTAGCCGTTGTCTTTGCGTTTGAAAAATTCCGGTCATACTTGGTGGGTTCGAAAGTGATTGTATACACTGACCATGCTGCCTTGAGGTACATATATTCCTAGAAGGACACAAAACCGAGACTCTTAAGATGGATCCTTCTCTTGCAAGAATTCAATATGGAAATCAAAGATAAGAAAGGCATAGAGAATGGTGTAGCGGATCATCTTTCTAGGATGAGGGTGGATGAAGTCTTACCTTTGGATGAATCACTCCCTGAAAAGCAGCTCATGATGATCAATACCGTGGTATGTGCAAAGCTAGAAGACAAACTTGAAGAAGTTTTGAGCCTAAAAGAAGAAGATCTCCCATGGTATGCGGATATTGTCAATTTCTTGGCTTGTGGAGAAGAGCCTACTCATTTGGACCGGTTCCACAAGAAGAAATTCATGAGAGACGTCTCACACTACTTCTGGGATGAACCTTACCTATACAAAAGATGTGTGGACAGTATGTACCGAAGATGCGTCACAAGAGAAGAGGCGAGAGACATACTTCTACATTGCCACGGTATGACCTATGGGGGTCATTTTGCGAGTTTCAAGACTGCTACAAAGGTTCTCCAAGCTGGGTTTTGGTGGCCTTCACTCTTCAAAGATGCGCATGAATTCATCAAGTCATGTGAAGCTTGCCAAAAAGCCGGGAACATCACCAAAAGAAACGAGATGCCACAATCGCCAATCTTTGAAGTAGAGATCTTCGACGTATGGGGGATCGATTTTATGGGCCCGTTTCCATCATCATATGGCAACAAGTACATTCTTGTAGCTGTAGACTATGTGTCTAAGTGGGTGGAAGCCATGGCCTCACCAACAAACGATTCAAAGGTGGTGGTTAAACTTTTCAAAACGATCATCTTTCCAAGATTTGGAGTCTCTAAGGTGGTGATTAGCGATGGAGGCAGCTACTTCATCAACAAGGTTTTTGAAGGTCTCTTAAGAAAACATGGCGTTAAGCACAAGGTGGCCACGCCCTATCACCCACAAACAAGCGGCCAAGTGGAGGTTTCGAATAGACAAATCAAGACTATACTAGAGAAGACCGTGGGAGTCACTAGAAAGGATTGGTCTAGCAAGTTAGATGATTCTCTTTGGGCATATAGATCGGCATACAAGACTCCAATTGGGACCACGCCTTTCAACCTCCTATATGGCAAGTCTTGTCACCTTCCTGTGGAATTAGAGCACAAGGCTCTTTGGGCCGTGAAGCAACTCAACTGCAATCTCAAAACGGCTCAAGAGAAACAGTTGGTGCAACTTTAAGAGCTCGATGAGATAAGGATGAATGCCTATGACAGCGCCAAGATTTACAAGGAAAGGACCAAAGCCTTTAATGATAAGAAGCTGGTGCACAAGGAGCTCAAAGAGGGAAGCATGGTTTTACTCTATAACTCAAGATTGATGTTGTTCCCTGGAAAGCTCAAGTCTAGGTGGTCCGGGCCGTATGAGATTAGAGAAGTATTACCATATGGAGCTGTAACTTTGGTTGGGAAGAGTGGAGAAATTTTCACAGTGAATGGGCATAGAGTCAAGCCCTACATGGCGAGTGACTGCGGCAAGGAGAGCACCACGTTGCATCTCCAAGACCCCCCACTAGCCTAACCAAGTAAAGTCAAGCTAAGAGACTTTCAACAAAGCGCACTTGGGAGGCAATCCCATGTCTATCTTTGTATAAAAATTTTTCATTTCTAGATTATGTTTTTAACTGTGTATGAGCAGGATCAAGGGAGATGGAGACTCAAAACCAAGTTCTAGGGAGATAAAGAACAAGAGCAAAGAAGCATGCCGAGAGAGATCAGTGGCTAGACCGAGTTGGTTTAATCGATCTCCAGCACCAAGCGGTGGCTGGATTGATCCATGCCACCAAGAAGGGTGCCTAAGGCCGACCAACCTGTTCGATCCCAGCCCCAGCCACAACAAGCCCCAAGGTACCAAAAACACCAACCTTTGTACATAACATGCATTTTTATCTTTTCTTTTTGTGTGTCTTCTCTTGAATTTGTTTGACACCGAGACATTGTCATTCAAGTTTGGGGGAGGAGAGTTTGTGGTTTGACATTTTTATTTGATCTTATTTTGTTTTTACATTTTTGAGTCTTCATGTATACCTAAAATATTGCATAGAAAAAAAAAATAGAAAAATTCATAAAAATTTCGAGAAAAAAAAATTCATATAGCTTGCATTTGCATTATCAAATATTGTAGGATTGAGTCTAAATTTTTATCATATAGGTTGCATCACTCATATGCATAGGGGGCAATGATGAAAAAATTCCTTTAAAAGTGTTTTAAGCTCATGTATTGGTTCAAGGCCCTTGTTAGTAGTTCTTTGATGCCTTGTACAACTTTGAAATTAAGTTCTAACCATGCTTGGATCATTTGATTTGATTTTCTTGGCTTAAAGTTGAAAAAAGCATGAATTGAATCAATACTTAAAAATCGGAACCTTAAAATGAACATCTAATTATCATGCTTGTACTTTTGAAAAAGAATACATGGATTAAAAAAAAAAATATTTAGGCTTTCTTATTCACTTCACCACTCTTTGTAAGCCTAAATAGAATACCACACCTTGACCCTTGCCTTATTTCAAGCCAAATTTCGTGTGTGATTGCAAATTGTGAGGCCTTATTTTCTGTTTGAACTTGGCATAAAGTGTTAGGTTTTGGGCGACATGTTTAGGCTCTCATAATGTTGCTAGCTTTGCATTTTAGCTAGTTTTAGGCTTGATTGGGAATTGGGAGTTCACAGGTTTGAGAATGGGAAGGTGTTAAGGAAAAAGATGAAAAAGGGATACATATTTCTAGTGGTTGATCTTGATTTGTGATAAGAAAAAGCTCAAAAGAAAGAAAAAGAGCCCTAGAGGCCAAATGCATAAAAGAAATATTTTTAGAAGAAAGCTATCAAAAGAAAGAAAAGAGCTAATATTTATGACCATACAACTAGCCTTAAGCAAAGTTTAAGAAGTTTCCCTAAGAAAAGAAAATGTTTGATGGAGTTCTTGTGGGTTTAAGCTTGGCGTGAATAGCCTTGTTGATTTGGGTAGTTTCTAGAGGGTAAGTGAGCTTGGAAAATATAAAAATGAATGAGAGAGGGATTAGGATCATTGTTAGTATACTTGGGTAGATGTGAGTCTAGTCATGTATGCATGCATTGCCTTTTACCTTTAGCATTATGTATAAGTTCAAACATTTTTTGAGAGAAATCATTGCTTGGAGTACCCATTTGAATGAGATCATTTTTATCTCATAACCTTAACCCTTACCAAATGTATTCGGTTTTAAAAAGCACAAGTGTGATTCACAGTTTGGAGCTCTTAATGAATATTAAAGGTTTTGATTCTTGGATTGCTTGGATTAAACAAGTCATGATTTGAATTTTGATTTGTGATGATTATGGCTACGTCCTTTTGAGTAAATGCTTGTGTACTGCATCCTAGAACTGAGAACAAGGACCTTTGAGTTGATACATTTGAAAAACACTTTTGGATTTGAGCCCCCGTTTTTAATCATCTCTTCCTAGCTTGAATTTGGCAAAAGGCAAGTTTGGGGGAGTTGATATACTCATATATTTCGCATATTTATCATGCATTTGGAATAAGTTTTCATCCATATTTCATTTATAGCTAAGTATAATCATAGTATTTGATCATTTATAGGATTTAGAACATTTGCATTAGCATTTGCATTTTCTTTTGTATATATGCATCATTTCAGGTTATTCTATGGATTTGGCGACAATGTG
>JAHZTW010000066.1:26804-39823 GCA_020283515.1 Alliaria petiolata | reverse complement strand
TTTTTAAGATCCATTCTTAATGTTCTTCACATTTTCTTTCCACCACACATCATGGGTTAGGAGGAAAGGGTGAGGAAAGGGTTTATACCACACATCATGGATAAATCTAAATTGGTTTCTTAAGGTTTAGAGAAATTGCTAAAAGAGTAAAAATTATATTTTTAAACCCCAAGTTCGAATCTTCAACCTCCCTAAGAATGATTCCCAACCTAGAATCTGTTACTTGTCATATAAGTCGTTTCAAAAGCTTTCTCCTTTAGATTTAAAGTTTGTTCCTTTAGGTTGCTAGAAATAGCCTTATTCGCCTATTTTTAGATTTCAAATTTTCATAATCAGTAGCTTGCTCATTTAAATTTGTAGAAGTCGTCTGGTAGTTAGTTAACCCTTCATAGGGATTGTTTAAATTGTTTTCCTGGTCGTTTAGTGATTGCAAGTAGTTTATTTTGATTTTCTCCTCCCTTTTACCCGAAAATGACTTAGCTTTACTTTGCTCTTGCATTCCTAGTATCTTTCACACCTAGGCTGGATTGACACCTCACATACTACAATGACATGTGTGTTTGAGGATTGAGTTAAGGCTTAAAAACTTCTACATCACCGACCCTTGGAACCAGCTCAAGGCCCCCAAAGTGGAGCTAAAGCCACTACCAGCTGGACTAAGGTACACATTCCTGGACAAGATTCGACATATCCAGTGATCGTAAATTCTAGCCTAAACAACATCGAAGCAACGTTGTTACTCTGCGAGCTACGAAAGCACAGGAGAGGGATATGATATTCCTTAGACGACATACTTGGAATATCTCCGGACCTTTGCATGCATAAAATCCATTTGGAACAAAATTCAAAGAACTCGGTTGAGCAGCAGAGGAGACTCAACCCGAACCTAATGGAGGTAGTCAAAAAGGAGGTAATGAAACTTTTGGAAGCAGGGATCATATACCCGATCTCGGACAGCACTTGGGTGAGCCCGGTTCACATGGTCCCGAAAAAGGGAGGGGTTACAGTCATCAAGAGCGATAAAGACAAGATGATCGCCACAAGAACCGTGACCGGCCATCGAATGTGCATCGATTACCGGAAGTTAAACACAACAACCAGAAAGGATCACTTCCCGCTACCATTCATCGACCAAATGCTCGAAAGGTTAGCCAACCATCAATACTATTGTTTCCACGACGGATATTCTGGATATTTTCAGATTCCAATACGACCAGAGGACCAGGAAAAGACAACTTTCACATGTCCTTATGGGACGTTCGCGTACCGGCGAATGCCGTTTGGCCTCTGCAACGCCCCTGCAACGTTTCAAAGGTGCATGCTATCAATCATTACTGTTTATACTGAGAAATTTATGGAAGTTTTTATGGATGATTTCTCGGTCCACAGGCAGTAAGTTAGGAAAGGTCCTACAAAGATGCGAAGATAAGAACCTCGTTCTGAATTGGGAAAATGGCCATTTCATTGTGCGAGACGGCATAGTGCTCGGACACAAAGTCTCCACAGAAGGTATCGGAGTTGATAAGGCAAAGATAGAAGTCATGACAAGTGTGCAGCCGCCATCAAGCGTCAAAGGGATACATAGTTTCCTAGGCCTCGCAGGGTTTTATAGGAGGTTCATCCAAGACTTCTCAAAGATAGCAAGGCCATTAACACGTCTTCTCTGCAAAGACACGGAATTCAAGTTCGACGAAAAGTGCCTGCAATCTTTTCACAAGATTAGAAAAGCTCTGGTATCAACACCAGTAGTGCAACGCTAGTTACTTTGCAGTGGGAGCAGTGCTGGGACAGATGAAAGACAAGAAGATGCACGCGATCTACTATGCGAGCAAGACCCTGTCGACGCCCAGTGTAACTACACGACGACGGAGAAAGAACTCTTAGCCATCGTGTTTGCCTTCGAAAAGTTCCGCCAGTACCTAGTCGGATCAAAGGTTATAGTGCACACAGACCACACGGCAATCCGACATATTATGGCAAAGAAAGACACGAAATCTAGGCTGATTAGGTGGGTCCTTCTACCCCAAGAGTTTGACATGGAAGTAAGACCGAAGGGGGGCCGATAATGGGGTGGCAGATCACCTTTTACGAGTGTCTTACGGGGATGAGATCCCTATAAACGACGGCCTCCCAGAAGAAAGCATGTACGCGATCAACGCGGTTCCTGCAACAGGAGAACCAACAAGAAGACATCCACCTATGGCGCAATCCGGAGCTTACAACACGCCATGGTTCCGACACATCGCGAACATCCTTGCAGCTGACATCAAACCACCTCAGTTCGTGGGATACAACAAAAAGAGGTTTCTGCGAGACGCTCGCAAGTACTTCTGGGACGAGCCGTATCTCTACAGACAATGCAAGGACGGTTTGTTCAAGAGGTGCGTAGCAGAAGAAGAAGTCGAGGGAATACTCCATGGGTGCCACGGATAAGCTTACGCATGACATTTCGCGAACTTCAAAACCGTCTCGAAAGTACTGCAGGATGGGTTCTGGTGGCCGACCATGTTTAAAGACACACCTACTTTCATCTCGAGGTGCGATGCTTGCCAAAGAATGGGTAACATAAGCAAGAGGAATGAGATGCCACATAACTTCATCTTAGAAGTGGAAGTATTTGACGTATGGGGAATCGACTTCATGCGTCCGTTCCCGACTTCCTTTGGAAATCAGTACATCCTTGTGGCAGTTGATTATGTCTCGAAGTGGGTGGAAGCGATAGCCAGCCCAATTAACGATGTGAGCGTCGTTGTCAAGATTTTCAAGACGATCATTTTCCCCCATTTTGGAGTTCCAAGAGTTCTCATAAGCGACGGGGGATCACACTTCATAAACAAAGTTTTCGATAACTTGCTAAGGAAGAATGGAGTGAGGTACAAGGTAGCATCGCCGTACCATCCGCAAACGAGCGGCCAAGTAGAGATTTCCAACAGGGAAATCAAGTCGATCCTGCAGAAGACCACTGGGATCAACCGTAAGGATTGGTCGGCCAAGCTAGATGATGCTCATGGGCTTATAGAACCGCATACAAAACACCTTTGGGTACAACCCCATTCCATCTAGTATACGGAAAGGCCTGCCATCTGCCAGTGGAAATCGAATACAAAGCACAATGGGCCATCAAAAAGATCAACTTCGATTTAAGGGCAGCCAAAGAGAAGCGAGAGATCCAAGTGCATGAGTTGGACGAGATAAGATATAAAGCTTACGAGAATTCTAGGATCTACAAGGAAAAAAAACAAGGCATACCATGACAGGATGATCATCCCACGCACATTCGCAGCCAATGATCAAGTCTTACTATTCAACTCTCGCCTGAAACTCTTCCCACGGAAGCCATTCAAAAATAAAAGAGGTTAAGCCATATGGAGCTGTTACGCTTTGGGATAAAAATGGGAGTTTCTTCACAGTAAACGGACAATGAATAAAGCCATACCTAGCCATTCCAGAAGAAATAAGGGAAACAATGTACCTGGACGACGCATCAGTCGCCAAAAACACGGGAAAGTCCAGCTAAAGGACTATAAACAAGAGCGGCTCAATGGGAGACTAAATAGTCGTCCGAGTTTGGAAGATTTCTTTGGGGACTCGTCGAGCTTTGAATTTGTAGGACCCTAAGCTGCAAGTTCATAGCGTGCGTTGTAGTACTTAGGGTATCGATCCACAGGGAGGAGGTCAACTGCAAAACAGAGAATCAGGGCAAGCAAAGACACAGAGAATTGGGGGTTTGTAGGATTGTGTCACGGTTTCAGTATCTATTGAATGCAGGAAACGAAAACCAGGGTTATATAGAGCTGGTTGTCAATAACCTCTATATCAAACGGGAATCAAAGCAAGCATTGCAGGAAAAGTAAGTATGAAAGTGCGTAAATCTCGATTGAAAAGCAGTGCAGAAAGAGTAAATATTGAAGTGCGTAAATCGCGATTGAAAAGCAGATGGGAAACACGTTGGGGATCTTCTCGGGAGATCTATGGGGTTCTAACTCGAAATCAAACACGCATCGAAATCAGACAAGCGAGACTAGGCGATTTTTCCTAAACTGGAATCACTGTTTTACGTTCTAACTCTTTCAAGCTAGTCCGACTATGTTATGTAAAATTCGCAGATATACTTTCGTACCCTACGTCCTAGACAAACACGCAATATAGATCAAGTTCATAAACATTCACGTCTTCTTCTTAGGTTGCATTAGCGACCCAGAAGCGTCCGCTCAGCCAAGCTAGGTTCGGATCCGAGATTCAGCACGTTAGCGGTTCTCGAAACCCTATGATCAGACATCTAGTTAGCTACTCTAGATTCATGCAGTAAGAACAAGCTTAACACGAAAGAAAATCCTAGTCTACGGCCTAAACGGTCTATGCAGCCAGGTTTAAGAACAGTTAATGAAATTCCCCATAGATCCCCTTAAAGAACACCCAACGAAAGTAAATTACTCAGACATAGAAACGAAAATAGGAATCATAGAAGAGAATTGCATGAAACCAAATTAGATTGATTAAAGAACAAGGGTTCAAGAACAGATCTATCTCCCTTAAGAACAAAGGACAAAGAACAAGGAAAAGTATGCTAAGAAGAGGCCGCGAGGCTCGCTCTTTGTGGCTTCTAGTATATTTTCGTTGCTGCCTCCATTAGGTTGTAGAATAGGAGTATTTATAGGTCTTGAGGTCCTCTTAGGCGTCACTTAGGGTTTCCTTGCGTTTGGCAGCAATTGGGCTCGACGGGCTTGCAAACGGGCTTCAAAAACGCGTTTTGTGTTGGCCCTGCCACGAACCGCTCATGGCCCGGCCACATGGGGTCTGGCCGCGTGAGGAAGTGTCTGTGGCGCAGTGGAGAGTGCTCTGGCCGCGGTCACGAGCCTTGGTGGCGCGGCCATTGGTCTTCCAACTTCTACACTTGCTTCTCGCGCGAGACTGCATCATATGTCTTCAGTAAAACCGTCATAACTCCAGATCTAACCGTTCGTTTTCCTTAAAACCACTTGTAGATGAAAGCTAACAGTCCCCTCTATCTGGTGTCCAAATGTAAGGAAGATCGCGTGGTGGGAAAGTCTTGATTGGATGTTAAATTTCTAGCAGCTCGATTCTGTCCAAAATAACGTTTTGCTCCGAAAAGCTCTATTTTGCTTTTTTTTTTGCTAAGTTATCCTGAAAAGAGTCTTGAGCATACAAATACTTGAAAACTATTATTATTGTATGAAAAACCGAGTGAAATACTTATTAAAGTGTTCCCTTATGATAGCTAAAAACGGTAAAATATGCATGTTATCAACTCCCCCAGACTTAAACTTTGTTTGCCTCAAACAAAACAGAAATCTAAGTAAGGAAAAGAGGTTTGAGAACGTGGAAACTCACCAATACTTGGGAACTCATCAAGTCTAGCAATCGACCTGTTTGAGCCACATAACTCGAAATCTAGCTTCAAGGCGTTTGGGTCTAGTTACCTTGAGCTTTTCATCCTTCCCGGATACGCTTCATGGTCCCTTTGAGTATTTCGAGCTCTCTCTTGTTGACCCCTTTATTCATTTAGGCGTGCGGTCTCTATCGAGGGAGTATTGGTCGACGAGACATTATACTCTTCTCTCCCAAACATCTAGACAAAGACATTTCAGACTCAACTCTCCTATTTTCTCTTCCCTTAGTCGATTTCTCCCTACTTTTCTAGGGTATCATTTTATTTTTTCTATCGACTTCCTTATTCTATTTTTTTTTTCTTTTACTTCTTAGCTTGAGAATGATCACTTCTTCGAAGCTTTCATGATGTCTGCGAACCGTCATGGTCCTTTAAGGAACTCTGGTTGCCATTCCCAAACTAAGACTTTTCTTTCTATTTTTTTTTCTTTTATATAATAAGGGAAGATCAAGGAGAGATTGCATTGCATCTACTTAGTCATGCTAGAGTCTAAAAGAGGAGTAAAGATCGAAGTACCTCAAGCCCCTTGAGAAGAAATTCTGATTCATTAGGTGCGGAGTCAACGCAAGATCCTTCGTGTACTCTAGAGATTAGAAATTTCTCCGTTGGAACGATCCACTCGCAGTGTTCAACTTAGTAAACCTTGCTTCTAAAACCGTGAGAATGGTCATTAAGGTTCCTTGTTTCGAAACGACTTGTACCTAGCAAAGTTCATAGTTTCCGACTAAAAGAAAAAAACGTTTTGACTCTATAAAACGACTCGATAAATGATGTGAGTATGCATAAGACTCATCAAATAAAAGTAGAGTTAGTAATATAAGAAACCCCCCCAGACTTAAATCAAACTGTCCCCAGTTTGTTTAAATCGAGTTGAGGTGAAAAAGATAGATAAATTCAAGTACAAGCTTGTGAAGACTTACTTGAAAGTGGCGTTGGGTTTGGTGTGGGTGTATGGGCGTGTGGTATGAGTGAGCTAAGGACTTGATCATTCTCCTTATGTCCCTGCTTAGAATTGATTTAATTGAACAAAAGAAATTGAAAACTTAGCTCGAAAGGAAATGTATTGCGCGGTTGAGCTTCCTTGCTTCGGATGGTGGTGGTGGTCCTGATGGTGTGATGTTGTTGTTGGCAGCTGATGATGATGATCATTGTGATTGGGGCACGCCTATGTTGAGAAGAGCAGGTACTCCGGTTGTCGAGTACTCGTCTTGGTTCCTTGACCTTTGATAACACCGTGAATGAGAGATGGAAAATCTTCCGTCCTTCCGTCTTGAAGATTACGTCACCTCAGAAACTTGACTTGAAGTTTGGGTCTATGCTGGCCTATCCAGTGATCTGTTCGGGATCCCGGAAGACAGGTGTTGCTAGTATGAACTTCAATGACATATGAAATCCTTACTTGGCTTCGGTTAAGGTCTTGGTCGCGGAAGAGAGAAGCTAGTCTTCGGGAACTTTTCTCTTCGCGGTTTGGTGAAGGAAGTTGCATCTTCTTCCTTTTGGAGCTTGCACTACGGTTTTCTTCCTCTAGAACCGTGGTGTTCTTCTTTGTCTTTGTGGATACAGGTCCGTTGAACGTGTTGGACAAAGTAAGTAGAGAGATGGGTCATTGGCTTAACTTGACTTGGATGGAGTCTCGTTTTGTCTCGCCGTCTTGGATGCAACATCAATGTGCCGCAGTTGTGGAAGTGGTCTTTGCGGTCTTTAGGACGTGTTCAGGCCACTGAATCAAGGAGGAAGCTTGAAAGGCTTGAAACAGGTTGAAGGAGATCCGGTTTGGAGAAGTTCGGGATGGGGAACGTCTTGGAGGACGGCCGGCCGCGCGATGGGTTTTCGCGGCCGCGGTCAGGCGCGTTCTCTCCGCGCCATCACGGCTCGTGGCGCGGCCAGGCTCCTTCTGGCCGGCCCACGGGCTGTTCGTCGCCCGGTGAGTGTTCTTCGAGCCTCCTTCTTCATTTTTTGGTCTTTTCTGGTTTTTCTGATTTTTTTGTGCTTTTGGGGTTTATGTAAATGCTGTAAACTAAGAAGGAACCAAAACTAAAGATTAGTATGGTTAAAGAGATGAGAAAGAGAATACCTAAAATGGGTTGTCTCCCATTGAGCTGCTCTTGTTTAAAGTCTTTTAGCTAGACTTTGGTAGAGTTTTCAGTTGTGAACAACTCCAACTAAAGGGGTCGTGGCTCCTTTAGCTTCTCGGCACTCCGCACTTGTTGGCTTGAGACATCTTCTATTCAGCGTTTGATAATACTCATCGTTGTTTCGAAGAACAAATGCATCATTCAGCTTCTTTCTCTTAAGCTGTTCGCCTTTCTCTTCCCGGTTCGGATGGGTGATGAGCTCGGATTTTGGAGAGGCTCTTGAGGACCTTCTAAGCTTCACCTTGGCTTCATGTAGGTCTCCATCACGTCTCATATGAGGGAAAATCGAACCTGGATCATATGGGATCTCCTTGCGCTTCAAACTCCTCTGTTTGGCGCTTTGCTGTAGCGTGTTGGGTCGATCTTCTTTCTAGGGTGTTTTTGTCATCCCTTGTGCCTCCTCCAGGGTCTAAGATTGGTTCACTTCCACTGCCTAAGGTCGTGGAGTGAATGCTCCTTGTAAGCATTGCTGGATGGAATGTCTTCTTCTTGACTTTGGAGAAGCGCACTTGATGGTTCAGCTTGTCAATCAAAGCTCGAACAGGTGCAGCAAATGAAGAACCAAGGAACAACAAGTGATTTGTGTTCCTCTTTGTCTCCTTAGTGTGAAAGACAGTAGGCACGAAACCATTCCCGACTCGAGGCAGCAAGTTTGGCTTGAAACCAAACAGATTTGGCGACGGACGATCCTCATGGTGAACGGGTGTCTTCGAGGCTTGGAAGCTCGAAACTCTTATGACTTCTGCAATGGTCTTAGTCATAAGGTTGACATCAGATCCTATGTCATCAAGATAGATACAAAAATTGACTCCCTTGATTGAGCATGAAACCGAAAGTTTTCCCGGATCATATATCTTTGAAACCGTCGTCAAGGGCAGTTCTTGGATCGCCATCATAATCTTCTTCTCCATGAGTTTTGATTCACACTCAACGTTGTTAGGAGCTGGAGTAAGAGGCTTCCCTTGGTCGTGGAGTTGAAGTTCCTTGTTGGTTGGACTTTCGTCTTCAAGATGCTTCAGCCGATCGGTAGAGATGAAGTCTTCTTGAGGTGCAGAAAGAGAAGTAGGAAAGGAAACAGGTCCTTCTTTTCCTTGATGCTCGGCTTCATTGGCATGAGTTGAGATGTCTGTAATCTTCAAATCCAATGGCTTCTTTCGAAACGTATTGTCTTTGCTATTCGTCTTGACGTCTAGAGCTATCGAACTCTTCTTCTTGATGTCCGAAATTAAATGCATCACACGTGCAAACTTCCTTTCTTTTCTTATAGCATAGCTATATTCTTCGGATTCTGCCTCATCATCTCCGTCGGGGGGACCATAGTATTTGTCGATTTCTTCAATAAGCCCAAATTCGACTTTAACTCGAGCTTCACACCTATGGATGACCATAGTGGCGTCTTTCCACTTATCGACATGCTCCTTTTCCTCTTCTGTCGAAAGAGTGTCAAAAGGTCTAGCGAGGTATTGTTGTGTCTCGACATCTGAGCCCATTATTGACATGATCTTGTCAATATGTCCATTGATGTGTCGGCGCGCCATGGATATGAGCTCTTCGTCTTCCTTAGGAGGAGAATAAATAAAACGTAACATGCTTTCATATTAGAATGAATTGTTGCAGATGGTCGCTTCGAGTTTGTTGATCAAGGTGCGGGCTCTTTTCATCTCGGATGCCTCTGAAAGAAAAGAAACAAAAACGAAATTAAAAGAAAAAGGATGTCTTTGAGTTGTGATCCTGACCTTTGTTTTGAACAGCAGAACGCAGCCTCCCCGGCAACGGCGCCAAAAGCTTGATGGGGTCTAAATAGTCGTCCGAGTTTGGAGGATTTCTTTGAGGACTCGTCGAGCTTTGAATTTGTAGGACCCTAAGCTGCAAGTGAACAACGTGCGTTGTAGTACTTAGGGTATCGATCCACAGGGAGGAGGTCAACTGCAAAACCGAGAATCAAGACAAGCAAAGACGCAGAGAATTGGGGGTTTGTAGGATTGTGTCACGGTTTCAGTATCTATTGAATGCAGGAAACGAAAAGCAGGGTTATATAGAGCTGGTTGTCAATCAACTCTATATCAAACGTGAATCAAAGCAAGCAGTGCAGGAAAAGTAAGTATGGAAGTGCGTAAATATCGATTGAAAAGCAGTGCAGAAAGAGTAAATATTGAAGTGCGTAAATCGCGATTGAAAAGCAGATGGGAAACACGTTGGGGATCTTCTCGGGAGATCTATGGGGTTCTAACTAGAAATCAAACACGCATCGAAATCAGGCAAGCGAGACTAGGCGATTTTCCCTAAACTGGAATCACTGTTTTACGTTCTAACTCTTTCAAGCTAGTCCGACTATGTTATGTAAAATTCGCAGATATACTTTCGTAACCTACGTCCTAGACAAACACGCAATATAGATCAAGTTCATAGACATTCACGTCTTCTTCTTAGATATGCGCTAGCAACCCAGAAGCGTCCGCTCAGCCAAGCTAGGTTCGGATCCGAGATTCAGCACGTTAGCGGTTCTCGAAACCCTATGATCAGATATCTAGTTAGCTACTCTAGATTCATGCAGTAAGAACGAGCTTAACACGAAAGAAAATCCTAGTCTACGGCCTAAACGGTCTATGCAGCCAGGTTTAAGAACTGTCAATGAAATTCCCCATAGATCCCCTTAAAGAACACCCAACGAAAGTAAATTACTCAGACATAGAAACGAAAATAGGAATCATAGAAGAGAATTGCATGAAACCAAATTAGATTGATGAAAGAACGAGAGTTCAAGAACAGATCTATCTCCCTTAAGAACAAAGGACAAAGAACAAGGAAAAGTATGCTAAGAGGCGGCCGCGAGGCTCTCTCTTTGTGGCTTCTAGTATACTCGCTTCTCCCGCGAGACTTCATCATACGTCTTCAGTAAAACCGTGATAACTCCAAATCTAACCGTTAGATTCCCATAAACCCACTTGTATATGAAAGATAACAGTCCCCTCTATCTGGTGTCCATATTTGAGGAAGATCGCGTGGTGGTAAGGTCTTGATCGGATGTTAAACTTCTAGCAGCTCGATTCTGTCCAAAATACCGTTTTGCTCCGAAAAGCTCCATTTTGCTTCCTTTTTGCTAAGTTATCCTGAAAAGTGTCTTGACCATACAAATACTCGAAAACTACTATTGTTGTATGAAAAACCGAGTGAAATACTTATTAAAGTGTTCCCTTATGATAGCTAAAAACGGTAAAATATGCATGTTATCAACAACCCATCTTAGATATTCTCTTTCTCATCTCTTTAACCATACTAATCTTTAGTTTTGTTTTCTTCTTAGTCTACATCATTTTCATAAACCCCCAAAAAGCAAAAAAAAAAAAAAAAACAGAAAAACCAGAAAAGACCAAAAACATGAAGAAGGAGTTTCGAAGAACACTCACCGGGCGACGAACCGCCCGTGGGCCGGCCAAAAGGAGCCTGGTCGCGCCATGAGCCACGATGGCGCGGAGGCAGGACGCCTGGCCACGGCCGCGACAATCCGTCGCGCGGCCGACCCTCTTCTGTAACTCTCTCCATCCCAAACTTCACCAAACCGGATCTCCTTCAACCTGTGTCAAGCCTTTCAAACTTCCTCCTTGATTCAAGGGCCTGAACACGTCCTAAAGACCGCAATGATCACTTCCACAACTGCGGCAAATTGCTGTTGCATCAAAGACGGCGAGACAAGACGAGACTCCATCCAAGTCAAGTTAAGTCAATGATCCATCTCTCTCATTCTACTTCATCTTGCACGATCAATGATAGGGCTCAGGTTTTACCCTAATAAAACTACTGCAAGTGCACAGCAAAAGCAATCGTAGTATAAGGGGTATCGAAATCCCAAGGGAAGTAGATGCTACGCTAAGGTTTCTAAATTCAGATTATGCTAAATCAAATAAATATGAAAGTAAACTAAGCTAGGCGAAATAAATCAAGAACAGGATTTAATGCGGTGTAATTTCAGGAGACGAAGGCGCTAGGCAAGGATGATTATCAGGATAAATCAGAGAATGCAGATATTATTTTGTCAGAAAATAATTAAGAACCGTCTAGAACTCGAAACGCTAATTTAAAACTAATCAACTCTCGTTGCAGAAGTTATCTATGCCTAAATTCCAGAAAACCAAATCTCTTTGCGAGTTCAAACAATTCAGACAAGCATTAATGTTCACGTTCGATTTGTTCACTAAATATCTAAACCAAATCTCTTTGCGAATATATATTTTGCTCATCTATGATTAGGTCAGATTATCAATAATGCTCTCGCATCTATTAAACAACCTAGGGTTTGATTTCTATGTGATTATTTTCAGAAATCAAGTTAAGCACAAATCAAGATGAAGATCCATGTGATTTTCATAACAATAATAATAATTCTACAAATTCATCATCAACCCAAAATCACCCTAACCTAACTAGCAAACTACTCAGACATAATTATGAAAACAAAACTCATGGCTGAAATAAATTGCATAAAAAGAATAGAGAATGATACAGGGGTTCGAAATTTGGCTCAGATGAGTTAGAATTATCTCCCCAAAAGCTCAGGATCAATCTCTCTTTAAGTCTCAAAAACAATCAATTATGAAAAGGTATTTAGGCTTAACAATGCCTGTAAACTATTTATAGAAGAGGATTTTCGTCCAAGGGCAGTCTTGTACTTTCTTCAAACTTGCTCTCTTTTCTTTTTCTCATAGAAGTCGCGAATACTTGGCCGACCTTGATTGGTGTCGATCGACACAAGTGGTGTCGATCGACACCTTGTGCGTAAATATACTCTTTCGACTTCATCACTTCGGCTGCTTCTCCAAAATGCTCCAAAAAGTTCCAGATTCTCCCATTTAACTCCAAGTGCTCTCCATCCTGTAAAGATTCAAATAGGACTCGAAAACTTACAAAAGACTCTATAAAAACACTTATATCATGGTCCAAAAGTGGGTAAAAACCATGATATATCAACTCCCCCAGACTTAGCTTTTGCTTGCCCTCAAGCAAAACAGAAACTTAGACTGAAGTAGAACTTTGAAAACAGAAACTTTCGAGTACTTTTTCAGAACGCCACAAATTGTTAACACTCTTGAATCCACATGTAATAGAGCCAACCTTAGGAAAGTTCATTGTACTTACCACTAGCTTTGCAATCTCCCAGTTCGAATCCAAATCTTTTCCTTGGTAAAATTTCGAACTCTAACAGTGGTATTGCTACAGAACTTTTCTGATTCTTTCCCTTCCTTAGTGCCTGAACAAGATTTTCTTTTGTACAGCTCTCCTATTTTCTCTTCCCTTAGTCAACTGCTACCCATTTTCAGGGTGTTCTAAGATCTTTTCATTGACTCTTCTTATTCTTTTGAAGTCTTGGAAAATAGTGCTACTCTCTACTTGTGTTCCTTGTGAGGAGACAGGTTCAAGAGCACTCACTAATATTGTTCCTTGTGAGGAGACAGGCTCATGAGGTTCTTTGCACTATT
>JAHZTW010000066.1:0-14440 GCA_020283515.1 Alliaria petiolata | reverse complement strand
TAGGTTTCGTTTTTAGTAATTTGTTAATCTTGATTAGTAGTTAATTGCATCATTAGTACTTGATTAGTAGTAATTAAGGCTTAGTTTCATATAATTGAACTTGTAGTGTCTTTCTTAGGTTGTGTTTTGTTTTTAATTGTTGTTTGTCACCTTAAACCTTTTAATTTGGCTTAGCTTAAACCAAACTTTGTATTCTTAGTGAATCAATTTCCCAAGATGGATTGATACCTCAAATATTGCAATGATATGAGCAATTGAGGAATTGCTAACAAGATCAAAAATTCTTGTTTCACTCGTCGCTGAAGACCCATAACCTCTCTGGCTTCACCCAGTGAGCCCTCCGCAAGTAATTCATATCAATCCAAGCATGCGATGTATCAATGGTGTAGGTAGAAGTGTCAATCCCGCAGTGCTGGAAGATAGGAGTCAGAAGACTGCCTACAGTCTCAGGCTTGGTCTTCGTACCACTGAAAGGATTCGTCTTCAAGGAAGCCAAATGATGAGCAAATACCGCGCCAAGGTTCGCACTCTCTGGCGCGTGAGACGCCTCATAAATCTCAAACCAAAGGGCGAGATACAGCAATACCAACTCAGACACTCGCATCTTCCCTGACTCGTGCTTACACAGAAGTGTAGTGGCGAATATGCGGACCAAGTAGCGAAGGGTAGGATGGCGAATATCGTTATGTGTGGAAGTCTTAGAGTCATACCTCCCATTTCCGAAGTGTGACCAGAAATCCTGGTTATCCGGAAGCCGCGTCTGAAGAGAGAATCCTGTAGCATGCTCATCAGCGAACCCATAGATCTCGCAAAGCTCTGGAAGCGGAATCCTGTAGCGAATCCCGCGGATAAGGATGGTCAATGTGCCTTCCAAAGCATTGCGAATAACCTCATTCCTATAGTAGACCCGCGCTGTAGCAATGAACTGGCGGATAAGGTCTAGATAAAGGTCATACGGCCGCGTCGCTATAGTTCCATCCCAATTCTGCTCATCAGGTGCAAGATGTCGTCTTTGATGCCCAACTCTCGCATCGTCTTCTCACATGCAAACCGAGTCGGTGAGATCTCGACCTTCAGCCACGCATTGTAGAATAGCGTGTCATAGTCGTCCCAAACTTCGTCGATGCCTCGAAGAGTGCATAGGTCCTTTGCGACCTCTTTACCCGGTGAGTCCTCCCAATTTCGCTCAATGCGAATCCTTGCACCTTCACCTTTTGGCCAAGGAGGAAGAGAGGGGATTTGTAGCATCTGCGACCAGAAATCCTGAGTATGGTCGTGCGGGTCATGGTATGGCCGTTGTATATATGTTCTAGTATGGTTGAGGTTCGTCCGTTTCTGTAAATATGTGTGTACTGTGGTACGTCTATGGTACCGTACCGTGGTACGTCTGTGAGGTTAAGTACCGTACTGTGGTACGTCTGCAAGGTCAAGGGCCGTACCGTGGTTGGACCGAGTGTATATTTTGTGGAAATTTGACTAAGTGTTGAGATGGGCCATGGGCCGTGGGCTTAGTCGGCAAAACATGGATTAATCTGAGGCGGTAAAGGATTTGTTCCGCTAATGGCCGAGCGATGTGGGACATGTTCGATAAGAACTTAAATTCTGTCTCTTATACACATCTAGATGTGTATAAGAGACAGGATTTGTAGCATCTGCGACCAGAAATCCTGAGTATGGTCGTGCGGGTCATGGGATGGCCGTTGTATATATGTTCTGGTATGGTTGAGGTTCGTATGTTTCTATAAATATGTGTGTACTGTGGTACGTCTGTGGTACTGTACCGTGGTACGTCTGTGAGGTTAAGTATCGTACTGTGGTACGTCTGCAAGGTCAAGGGTCGTACCGTGGTTGGACCGAGTGTATATTTTGTGGAAATTTGACTAAGTGTTGAGATGGGCCATGGGCCGTGGACTTAGTCGGCAAAACGTGGATTAATCCGAGGCGGTAAAGGATTTGTTCCGCTAATGGCCGAGCGATGTGGGACATGTTCGATAAGAACTTAAATTGGACCGGCTATGTTCAAGTAAACCGACCGGCCATAACCGAGGCGCATTGAATATAACCGGGGTACTAGGTTTGACGAGTATAAAAGGGGGTTTTCGTGACTTTTCTCAGGGGCGGCACTTTTCTGCGAAAATATCCGAGAGAAATCCCAAGAAGGCGATTTTAGCCGAGAGGGAGAAGTTATGTTCGAATGAGGATCGACCGTAGTCGAGGCTGATTGACCGTAGCCGAATGTGTGCGACTGTGTACGAGAAATTATCTGAGCGTGTTCGACTGCATCCGAGGAAGATCGACGGTAGCCGAAGGAATCCTGCCGTAGCCGAGAGGATTCGACTGCGTCCGAGGAATATCGACCGTAGTCGAGGAAATTCCGACTGTAGCCGAGAGCGTTTGACTGCATCCGGGAGATTATCCGAGCGATTCTGACTATCGTCGAGAGATCGCGAGTTCAGTTCGATCCGATCCGACTATTCGGGGATTGTCCGAGCGGATCAGGAGATATCCAAGAGTATTTGGAATCGTCCCGAGAGAATTCCGACCGTGGCTGTGTTCACCCGAAGCTAGTCGTGAGCGAGTCGACTACATCCGCGGGGCGTGAGACCGTGTCCGAGATTGTCCGTGAGAATCCGAACATGGCTGTGCGATAGCCGAGGCGATCTGATTGTGTCCGAGAGCTAGTCGAGAGCGAGTCGACTATATCCGAGAGGCGCGTGACTACCACCGAGAGATTTGTGTTCGGATCGAGTTTCACCGAGGGGGAATGGTTCTGCCGAGACTTTCATCGAGGGAAGTGATTCTGCCGAGAGATAGTCGAGGAAATTCGACTATATCTGAGAGATGTCCGAGAGGAGCTGACTATAGTCGAGAGGGATCTGACTATAGCTGAGAGAATATGACAATAACCGAGAGAATCTGACTATAACCGAGAGATAGCCGAGCAGGTCGGCTATATCCGAGAGGAAGCTGTCTGGATCAGGTTTCTACCGAGAAGATCTTGACCGTGGTCATGAGAAACGTGGACATGGTCGGGGAGATCATGAACGGGAGTGTTCTGGCGATCGGATTGATCGTGTCTGGCGATCAGTGTGGATCGTGTCTGGCGATCGGGTGGATCGTGTCTGGCGATCATGTGGATCGTGTCTGGACGTGCAAGGGATCGGGGATCCGAGCCTTCTCACTTCTGTACTTGGTTATGTGGGGATGGTTTGTNGGTGGGGGGGGGGGAGATGTGTTTCGTGGTTGGCCGGTATGGTGGTTGAGACAATTGGAGCGCGGGTCAGTGCATCCGAGTCAACGAGTGGCCAAGGTATTTACTAAGCCGAAACTTGTATTGATTATTCTGACTGCGTAGGTTGTTGGATAGTCGATGAGAACGGACTGAGTTAAGTTGTTAGATGGAAGAGATGTATTAGACTTCATCAAGGATATCGGTTGAAAGGCAAAAATTTACTGTGGTCCGGCCGCGGGTTAGGAAATCGGGTCGGGGTCGCTACAGGATTGCTGCATCATTAGCAGTTCCTGAGGCGGATGCTTCAGCTTCCCTTGGTCTCTTGGTTCGTGGTGGCATCTGCAAGTAATAAGAAAACCCAAAATCAAACCAAATCCTGTCAAATGAAAATTATAGTGTCGCTGGTGGTCGGGTGTCGATCGGCACCATGCGTGAAATTCGAACACGAACCAGATAACATGATTTCAACTTCAATTCAACATCAATTAGCAATCCTAACAATCCCAATATAGTGAATCGATCAAGTCCTAACCATAAAACCCAATAAAAACTCCTAAATTTGCAACATGCATCATTAATCTCAAAAATTTCAAAAATTTCAATTTTTGCAAATTAAAGGATGAAAATCAGTTGGGTAATACTCTAAATCATGATAAACAACCTAAATAAGCATCAATCCATCAAGAAATCAAGCTAAATAGGTCGAAATCGAAATTCTTCACCTTAGGGTCGAAAATAAAATTGGGAGTTTTGAAGAACATACCTTGTAAATCGAACGAATGGACAATGGATTATGAAAGAGGGTAAAAATCCGCACGGATTAGAGCAAATAATCACTCAATTTGGTGAAGAATTGAGAAAGTTGGGATTTGGGGGAAAAATTCTCAAAGTATCGGGCTTTTGAAATTATGAGGAAGAAAATAAAAAGTCGGGTTATGAAGAACTTACCCGCGTCCCGTGGTGGTGTCGATCGACACTCTGCGTGGTCGTGCCTTCTTTTTTTTTTTTTTAATATAAAAACCAAAATAATTAGTAAAACCAAAATCAAAATGAAAAATAAACTAAGTACCTATTAGTGGGTTGCCTCCCACTCAGCACTCGTTTAACGTCAATAGCTTGACTGTTCACGCGTTTAGGCGGTGGGTGCATCATCCAGAGACAGAATGTGTCTGTCTGGAATCTCGGCTTGAGCCCAATAGTGTTTCACCCTCTGCCCATTCACAATGAACTCTTCTCCCTTGGAGTTTGTCAGGACAATTGCTCCATATGGTATGACCTCTTTGATGGTGAAAGGACCTGACCAACGTGAACGCAATTTACCAGGAAACAATTATAAACGCGAGTTATATAGAAGTACCTGGTCGTTTGGTTCGAAATGTCTGGAGACAATCTTTTGTCATGATATGCATTTGTCCTCTCCTTGTAGAGTTTCGAGTTCTCATAGGCGTGATAGCGCAGTTCGTCGAGCTCATTGAGTTGCACTAGGCGCCTTTCTGCAGCTGGCTTCAAGTCGAAATTCATCTTCTTGATTGCCCAATGCGCCTTGTATTCCAATTCCACTGGAAGATGGCAAGCTTTTCCATAGAGCAGCTGGAAAGGTATAGTCCCAAGTGGCGTCTTGTAGGCAGTCATGTAGGCCCAAAGTGCATCATCCAGTTTCGCAGCCCAATCTTTTCTCATCTTGCCCACTGTCTTCTCCAGAATTTTCTTGATCTGTTTATTGGAGGCTTCGACTTGTCCACTCGTTTGGGGGTGATACAGAGTAGCCACACGATGTTGAACACCATGCTTCTTCAGCAGCTTGTTGAATACCTTGTTGACGAAGTGAGAACCACCATCACTTATAACAATTCGAGGCACTCCGAATCTAGGGAAAATGATGGTCTGGAACAGCTTAAGAACCACAGCAGCATCATTGGTCTTAGAAGCAACTGCTTCCACCCACTTAGAGACATAGTCCACAGCCACCAAGATGTATTGCATTCCAAAGGATGGAGGAAAAGGGCCCATGAAGTCAATACCCCGACAATCAATGACTTCAACTTCAAGTATGAAGTTCTGTGGCATCTCGTGTCGCTTGCTGATCTTTCCTCTCCTTTGACAAACATCACATTGCGTGATGAATAGCTGTGCATCCTTGAACATAGTAGGCCACCAAAAGCCTGCTTGAAGAACCTTGGATACTGTCTTGAAGGTTGCAAAGTGTCCAGCATACTCAGAACCATGACAATGGAATAAGACATCACGGACCTCACTCTCTGCAATGCATCTTCTATAAACATTGTCTGAACAATGCTTGTACAAGTGAGGCTCATCCCAATAGTACCTCCTGAGTTCCCTTGTGAACTTCTTCTTCTCATAGTCCTTGAGATGTTTAGGTTCAATGTCAGCAGCAAGGGAGTTCACTATGTCAGCATACCATGGTCGATTCGCAGCATTAATGGCAAAGATTGGCTGTCGAAACACGTCATCTAAGATCTTGCAAAGTGAAGCTCGCGTCGGGTGTCGATCGACACAAATGGTGTCGACCGACACTGGGTAATTGCCAATCTTCAAAATTTCGGACACGGTGTCGTTCGACACCCGCCTGGTGTCGATCGACACTAGGCTTGTCTGCTTCGAACACACAGCTTGGAAACGGCTCTCAACAAGATAAACATTCTCCTCAGGCAGAAAATCATCAATTGGTACGTCATCTTCTATCCTCATCCTTGAGAGATGATCAGCTACTCCATTCTCAACTCCTTTCTTGTCCTTGACTTCTATGTCAAACTCTTGCAGAAGTAGAATCCACCTTAACAATCTTGGTTTGGCATCCTTTTTCTGCATCAGGTACTTCAATGCAGAATGATCAGTGTGAACTATCACCTTTGAGCCAACAAGATACTGGCGAAATTTCTCAAAGGCAAAGACCACATCTAGCAATTCCTTCTCCGTAGTTGCATAGTTCTTCTGGGCATCATCCAATGTTCTGCTGGCATAGTAAATTGCATGGAGCTTCTTGTCCTTCTTCTGTCCTAGAACCGCGCCCACTGCGAAGTTGCTGGCGTCACACATTACCTCGAAAGGCAAATCCCAGTCTGGAGGTTGAACAATTGGAGCACTCACTAAGGCTTGCTTAATCTGTTCAAAGGCTGAAAGGCATTCTGCAGTGAACTCGAACTTCACGTCTTTGATCCTTGATGAATCTTCTATAAAACCCAGCATGACCTAGAAAATTCCTCACTGATTTCAGAGAATCAGGTGCTTGCAAAGTCGTCATTACTTCAATCTTGGCCCGATCCACTGCGATTCCTTCAGCTGAAACCTTGTGTCCAAGTACAATCCCATCTGTGACCATGAAATGACACTTTTTCCAGTTCAGGACTAAGTGCTTCTCTTCACATCTCCGCAGTACATCACATAAGTTCTCCAAACAGTTTTTAAAAGATGACCCATAAACAGAAAAGTCATCCATAAAGACTTCCATTAACTTCTCTATCATATCCGTGAAGATGGACATCATGCATCTCTGGAAGCTTGCAGTAGCATTACAAAGTACAAATGGCATTCTGCGATATGCAAATGTGCCATAGGGACATGTAAAAGTAGTAAGGATGATTCGCCAATCTCTCCAGCATCTGATCAATGAAAGGCAAAGGAAAGTGATCCTTCCTGGTCGCGGCATTCAGCTTCCTGTACTCAATGCACATCCTGTGTCCAGTCACAACCCTTGTAGGGATCAGCTCGTTCTTCTTATTCTTCACCACTGTGACTCCCCCTTTCTTAGGAACCACGTGAACTAGGCTGACCCAAGCACTGTCCGAAATAGGATAGATGATCCCAGCTTCCAATAGCTTCATGATTTCTTTCTTGACAACTTCCTTCAGGTTCGGATTCAGTCTCCTTTGATGTTCAATCGATGACTTAGTCTCATCTTCAAGGTAAATCCTATGCATGCACAAGTCTGGTGAGATACCTGAAATGTCCTCAAGAGAATAGCCAAGAGCTTTGCGATACTTGCGCAGCTTGCTTAGCAATAAAGTGAGCTCTGCGTTGTTTAAGAAAGCATTTACAATGACAGGATAAGTTGAATTAGGACCAAGAAATGCGTACCTTAGCCCGGCAGGGAGCTGTTCAAGCTCAACTTTAGGTGCTTTTTCCTCGCTCTAGTCGCCTAACGTTGCGTCTTTGGCTGATTTCGCAGGGTGTCGATCGACACTAGTAGGTGTCGATCGACACAGGTCCTCTTGGGCGACTAGCTGCAGCACTTTCTCACCAGCATTCAGCATTTTTGTGTAACCTGCAGCTACTTCGTCCAAGTACTCAATGTCCTTTGCAGAAGTAGTCAATGCTCGCTCCAAAGGGTCTGTAGGATGGTCCTCTTGGAAAATCTCTTCACCAAGGTTGGTGAGGGAATCGACATAGAAGGTCTGTCCATCAATCGTGGGTCTCTTCATCAGCTTCTCCATGTCAAAATTCATCGCCAAATCACCAATGTTCAGTGCAATCCTCCCCTTTCTTACGTCGATGGTGGCTCCAGCTGTAGCCAAGAATGGTCTACCAAGTATGAGAGGGTCTTTGGGTTCCTCATCATAAGCTAATACCACAAAGTCTGTGGGAATCAAACAATCTCCCACTTTGATAGGAATATCTTCCAAAACACCTTTAGGGATCCTGACAGAACGATCAGCAAGGACTAAGGAGATTATGGTTGTCTTGAAGAGCAACTGAAAGAGGCATCAAGTTTACACTTGAACCCAAGTCGCATAGAGATCTCCCAAACTTGTCTGAAAAGATGGAGCAATCAAGAACAAAGCTTCCTGGATTGGAGAGTTTCTCTGGTAGCCTGTTCTGAATGACAACACTAACTTGCTCTGATATCATCATTACTCCTTCCTCCATATCCATGTTCTTGGTCATCATCCACTTCAGGTATCTCTTTATCACTGGAGTAGTTCTAATGGCATCCATCAAAGGAATTTCAACCACTAGTCTATCCATGATAGTCTTGCATGTAGCGTCCAGTAGCTCCTTCTTAGACTTCTTTAGTATCAAGGGGAAAGGGATCTTTGGCTTGTAAACCCGTTCTGCTGCAATCTTCGTTGTTGTGAGCTGATCCGTTGTAGTCCGCATTGGGTGTCGATCGACACACTCCTGGTGTCGATCGACACTTGCCTCGGAAGTTGAATCTTCCGCGTCGAGCTCGTCTGATTTGTCGTGGATCTCCTCGGGTATCGATCGACACACAGTGGTGTCGATCGACACTGGCTCCGCAGCGTCTTTTATATCTTCGAGCTCCTCGAATTCTTCAGTGTTTAGCCTCCTGTTCTGCACAGGTTGAAGGTTCTTCTCACTCCTCAATGTGACAGCATTTACATGGCGTTTGGGATTGGTATCTGTCTTCCTTGGAAGGAATCCTTCTGGCCTGTTAACAGCTTCTGCGGTTTGAGCAACTTGAACATCCAGCTTCTTCATGTGAGAGTGTATGCTCTCAATCTTTCCATTCAGGTCTTGATACAGTGAATCAATCTTCCCATTGAAGTCCACTATCATCTTCTGCTGTCCTTCTAAGATTTGCTCAAACATAGCTTCCATTTTGTCTTGCGCAGGTGGTTTCTGGTAAGAAGAACTTCCATAGCTCCTTTGGTAATTGTTGTTGCTGTTCTGGAATGGGGGCTTTTGAGTATAACCAGAAGAGTTCTGATTTCCTGTGAAGGAGCTCTTCTAATAATTTCCATTGAAACTTATGTTCCCTTGCTGATTCCCAAACCTTTGGCTTTGAAAGCCACCTCCATTGATGTAGTTGACATCCTCTTCTTCGCATCCTTCATCTGGTTCGAATGTCTCCACTTCATTAGCAAAGTGGACTTGCTTCTTCCCCACCAAGAGATCCAGCTTCCTGTTCACCTCAGCAATTTGGCTTCCTCCAGTTACTCCAGCGTGTTGTCTTCTTTCGAAGTCTGCGTTCTTGGTGCTGTTGCAAGAGGCCAAATTCTCTATAAGCACCATTGCGTCTCCTGGGTATCTGGTGTTGAAGTTGCCATTGCTTGCTGCGTCTAAGGCCATCTGATACCTCCAATCAATCCCGCGGTAGAAGATACCAAGGAGCTGCGGTTCGCTGAAACCGTGGTGTGGGCAGTCCCTCTGGTACGCCTTGAATCTCACCCAAGAAGCTTTGAATGCTTCAGTGGGTCCTTGGGAGAATGTAGTGATCTTCGTCCTCAGCTCTTCTGATCTCGCGTCATCAAAGAAATTGCATAAGAATGCATTCTTTGTCTCTTCCCAAGTGGTTAGTGAGCCTGGATCCAACTGCTTCAGCCAGTAGGATGCATCTCCAGCAAGCGAGTAAGGGAAGAGCTTGCAGAAAAGATAGTCGTAGGTCACTCCATTGGCCTTGATGCTTGAAGCTAAATCTTCGAATCTCTCAATATGGTCCATAGGGTGCTCGTTAGGAAGACCATGGAAGGGATGCTGAGCCACCAATGTGAAGTAAGCAGGCTTCAGCTCAAAGTCATTCCTTTGAAATGCAGGAGGACGAATCGCAGCTCTATTAGCATAGAACTGGTCTGGGCGGTTGTACTCGCCTAATGTTCTTCCACGTCCAGCTTCTGCAGGGGCGATTTGTATCGCTGGTTCAATGATGGCGGCTCCAGCCTCATCAAGTCTATGTCCTAGGGCATTCCTTCTATTGCCTTCTAGGTCGAATAGGTTGCCTTCTGCGTCGCGTACCAAAACCATAGCCTCTACCATTGTAGTCTGTGCGAGGTGTCGATCGATGCTTGTAGTGTCGATCGATCTAAGGTTGGGTGTCGATCGATACTAGTTGTGTCGATCGACGCTCGGGCAGATTTGCGGTTCGTACGTTCCAAACGGCCAAGCTCTTGGTTTAGTGCGACTAGTTCCTCTTCCTTGTTGCTTCTGGTACTGGGCATGCACCTGAAACCAAAGATAAGAAACTAAATTAGTAACAAAAAAAATAAAAACAAAACCTAGTCAAAATCCTAATACTAGATTCCGTAGGCAGCTATTACTAGAGAATGATATAGGTGTTCGAAATCTGGCTCAGATGAGTTAGAATTGTCTCCCCAAAAGCTCAGGATCAATCTCTCTCTAAGTCTCAAAAACAATTAATTATGAAAAGGTATTTAGGCTTAACAATGCGTGTAAACTATTTATAGAAGAGGATTTTCGTCCAGGGGCAGTCTTGTACTTTCTTCAAACTTGCTCTCTTTCCTTTTTCTGATAGAAGTCGCGAATACTTGGCCGACCTTGATTGGTGTCGATCGACACAAGTGGTGTCGATCGACACAAGTGGTGTCGATCGACACCTTGTGCGTAAATATACTCTTTCGACTTCATCACCTCGGCTGCTTCTCCAAAATGCTCCAAAAAGTTCCAGATTCTCCCATTTAGCTCCAAGTGCTCTCCATCCTGTAAAGACTCAAATAGGACTCCAAAACTAACAAAAGACTCTATAAAAACACTTATATCATGGTCCAAAAGTGGGTAAAAACCATGATATATCAACCAACGGACCTGTATCCACGAAGACGAAGAAGAATACCACGGTTCCAGAGGAAGAAAACCATTGTGCAAGCTCCAGAAGGAAGAAGATGCAACTTCCTACACCAAACCGCGAAGAGGAAAGTTCCCGAAGACTAACTTCCCTCTTCCGCGACCAAGACCTTTACCAAAGCCAAGTAAGGATTTCATATGGCATTGAAGTTTGAACTAGCAACACCTATCTTCCGTGATCCCGAACAGATCACTGGATGGCCAGCATAGACCCAAACTTCAAGTTTCTGAGGTGATGCAATCTTCAAGACGCAAGGACATAAGATTTTATATCTCTCAATCACGGTGTTATCAAAGGTCAAGGAACCAAGCCAGATACTCAACAACCTGAGTACCTATTCTTCTTAACATAGGCGTGCCCCAATCATTGTCATCATCAGCCGCCAAAACCACCACCACACGCCCACCACCACCATCCGAAGCAAGGAAGCTCAACCGCGCAACACATTTCCTTTCGAGCTAAGTTTTCGATTTCTTTTGTTCAATCAAATCGATTCTAAGCAGGTACATAAGGAAAATGATTAAGTCCTTAGCTCAACCCTACCACACGTTCATTCACACACACCAAACCCAACGCCACTTTCAAGTAAGTCTTCACAAGCTTGTACTTGAATTTACCTATCTTTTTCACCTCAACTCGATTTAAACAAACTAGGGACAGTTTGATTTAAGTCTGGGGGGGGGTGGTTTCTTATATTACTAACTTTACTTTTATTTGATGAGTCTTAAGCATACTTAAATCATTTATCGAGTCGTTTTATAGAGTCAAATTTTTTTTTCTTTTAGTCGAAAACTATGAACTTTTCTAGGTACAAGTCACTTCGAACAAGGAACCTTAATGACCATTCTCACGGATTTTGAAGCAAGGTTAACTAAGTTGAACACTGCGAGTGGATCGTTCCAATGGAGAAAGTTCTAATTTCTAGAGTACTCAAAGGATCTTGCGTTGACTCCGCACTTAATGAATCAAACTTTTCGTCAAGGGGCTTGAGGTACTTCGAACTTTGCTCCTCTTTTAGACTCTAGCATGACTAAGTAGATGCAATGCAACCTCTCCTTGATCTTTCCTTGTTATAGAAAAGAAAAAAAAAAATAGAAAGAAAAGCTTTAGTTTGAGAATGGCAACCTGAGTTTCTCAAAGGATCACGATGGTTCGCAGACATCATAAAAGCTCCGAAGAAGTGATCATTCTTGAACTAAGAAGAAAAAAAAAATATATATATAGAAAAAGAAAGTCGATAGGAAAAAGAAAATGATACCCTAGAAAAGTAGGGAGAAATCGACTAAGTGTTGAGAAAATAGGAGAGTTGTGTCTGAAATGTCTTTGTCTAGATGTTTGGAAGAGAAGAGTATAATGTCTCGTCGACCAATACTCCCTCGAAAGAGACCGCACGCCTAAATGAATAAAGGGGTCAACAAAAGAAAGCTCAAAATACTCAAAGGGACCATGAAGCGTATCCAGGAAGGGTGAAAAGCTCAAGGTAACTAGATCCAAACGCCTTGAAGCTAGATTCCGAGTTACGATGCTCAAACAGGTCGATTGCTAGACTTGACGAGTTCCCATGTATTGGTGAGTTTCCACGTTTTCAAACTTCTTTTCCTTACTTAGATTTCGGTTTTGTTTGAGGACAAACAAAGGTTTAAGTCTGGGGTAGTTGATAACATGCATATTTTACCCATTATTACCATCATAAGTGTATGCTTTAATAAGCATTTCACTAAGGTATTAATGTATATTTTGTAGTTTTCCAGTATTTGTGTGTCCAAGACTCTTTTCAAGAAATCTTAGGAAAAAGGGAGCAAAACGGAGCAAAACGGATATTTTCGGAACATGAACTTTTTGACATAGGGTTAGCACAAGACGCAGACCTTCCCACCACGGGATCGAGCTGAATTTTGGCGACAAGGTAGCCTGATCTACTACCTTTCACATCGAAGTGATTTGAGTCCAATCCCATGGTTGAATCTCAAGCAAGAAGGCTCGTCTGACACATTCTCAGATGAAGGATGGCCGCGCCAGGAAATCTCAGAAGACCAACGGCCGGCCCATGAACCATCGCTCGCGCGGCCAGGGCAAGTGACACTTCCCGAGCCCGTTTGCAAGCCCAAAACAATCCCGCTGACCACCAAACTTTGTGGAACCCTAAATGACGGCTAAGAAGACCTAAGGACCTATAAATACACGAGGCTACTCTTATTTTTGGAGAATTCGAAGACAGCCACCAAGACAACGACCTAGAAGAGGAGCCACCGCCAAGGAGGAAGAGAAGAGGAGGGAAAGCCATCTTCTCCACTCCCCATCTTGTCGCCCTATTCGATTACTCTCTTTCACCTCTTTTCTGCACTTCCTTTGCATTGTTATCACTTTCTTTCCTTTCCTTTCAGACCCTTTGTGACTTTTACCTATTGCAATGATAATGAATTTCGATTCCATGTCTGAGTAGTCTTTCAGTTGGGTTTCAAAGAGGGTTTAAGGGATTTCATGGTTTGATTCGTAGATAGAATACTTTTCACTGTTCTTCGTTTGGATTCTTTCTTATTGTGTAATCCTTGGGTGGCCACTTAGGATCGATTGTAGGATCATTAGAGCCGCGTAAGCGCTGAATCTATTGGCCGGACATAGTTTAAACGAGCAGGCACCGAAGGATGCTTATGCATATCGGCGTTGTTTTGTGAGCTTCATTGAAAGGGGAGCGAACGAGTAGTATATGTTTAGGTGTTTGGTTTTCCGAAAGGGAGATCCGACCACTTTCGTGTTTGAGCTTGAGAACCAGTAGAATCTATCTGTTTAGATCAAGTTTGTTAACCTGTAGAATCATTCCGTGAAACACCCCGAGAGATCCCTGAAACCCAGCATCCTGTTTTATAGTTTTACAATCCGCTTTTAATTTCCGTTCAGTTACTAAACCATCACCTCTCCAAAACCAACTTTTAATTTGATCATTCTCATTTGATTTTCTGTCTTAGTGGATTCGTTTGAAGCATCATAGTCTCTGTGGTTCGACACCCTAAATACTACAACGCACATCTGTGCACTTGCAGGCAATAGGGTTATAAATTTAAAACTCGAAAACAGACTCTAAAACCTGTTGCATCATCCATTAAGTGCATTCCTTAGCTTCTTAACTCTCACCCGAGTCATTGGTCCTCCAGGTACAAGCATTGCATTCACAGGTTCAATCTTAGCTTCCACTTGATTATCCTTGTTGCTTTCCATGATCACATCATATGCTGAGGGAAAGCTTGCACGATGTCTTGCTCGGGTAATTCCTCCCAATGCTCTCTCTCGGGTCCTTCGGGGCTTTCTTGTGTGGTATAGCCAGGTGGGATAGTGATAGGGGTCAAATTTACCCTAAGCAACTCTCTCAAATTAAGAGATCAGTTGTAGTACTTAGGGATCGAATCCACAGAGAAGGGATAGTCACACAGCAGTTTTCTAAATTCGAATTAAGCTAAGTGAGAATATGAAACTAAAGACAGAAAGCAATTAAACGATTTAGTAAATTCAGGAGACGAAACGTTAGGTTCAGGGAAATTCTCAGGTGATCCAAATTGCAGGTCTAGGCGAATGTTAGGAATAATGAAGATCTGTTCTAGAACTCGAAACACTAACGTAAAATCAACCAACTCTCGCTGCGAAGATTATCTATG
>JAHZTW010000065.1:185065-225573 GCA_020283515.1 Alliaria petiolata | reverse complement strand
GGATCTTTACTTAATGTTCATCAATCAATCTTTCACTAATGATGATTAGCTTTGAAAGGATGATTGATGAAAGGGTTTCTACCACGAAAGTGGATTGATCTAGTTTTGTTTCCTAAACTTAAGAATAGCTTATTTATATATGTGTTTGAAAAGTATAATTATTCACCAAGAACAAACTCTTAATCCCAAAAATATGAACCTCAACCTTGGATTCGTTTTTTAGCTTTGAATTATATAAAATCACTTCAATCATTTACTTAACTTGATGTATTTAAAAGTTCCTTAAAAAAATTCATTACTTATGTTCTCAAAATGTTTAGATATCACTTGTTTTCTTTAATATCATAAACTTTCCTTCACTCTCATATTTAACTTAGCTTTATTAATTTCTTGTATTCCTAGTGTCTTTTAAACCTGAAATGGATTGATAACCTAAAGTACTATAATCGATAGTAATACTTGGGTATTGCAAAGCAGCACAAAAATAGCTTGCTTCAGTAGTCAACATCTAGTTCGACCCTTGCTGGTCTAAGTTGCTCTCTTTCCCTTTCAACAGGAATAACTTGTGGCTGCCTTTGTTGTGCCCCTACTCGCATTTCATCTAATCTATCATAGACACCATTTATTTCATCCCTCATCAGTCTCCGCATTTCTCCTATCATTGCTTGCATCTGCAGATTTGGAACTGCTTCTCTTTCTTCATTGTTGTTATCTCCTTCGTGGTTAGACATGATTTTTCCTGCAAAACTAACAAACAGATTAGTAGCAAAAGCTTCTCACAAGTGTTTCCCTCAAAGGTGTTTCACTCAAGTGTTTCACTCAATCTGATTTCCCTCAGTGATTTCTCAAGAGTTATAATAGAACAAATCCAATACAACTCAATGGTGATCTCCAAAGTAACTAAACAGAATAGTCCAAATGAATTTAAAGATAGATGAGATAAGAACTTGATGAAGAACATAAAATTCCAAAGAAATATAGGAATTAAAACCACATAAATAAAATGAATAATATTTCTTTGCTTTCTTCTTTTTTTTTAAAAAAATAAACTGTATACAAAATCAATAACAAGAAATAAAAGAAGATGAACACATAGAAGGTGAAAAGAAATTTAGATGATTGATAAGAAGGTGAAGAGATGAGAAGATGATAGATGATACCGAACTAAAGAGTGAGCTCTGATACCACTTGATGCGATCCTCCCAAGATTCGCCACTCTTTAGTTGGATTTGGATAGATGGATAGGCCTTGGAACTTATAAAGAAATGAATCCTCAAAGAACAAGGTAAGATGGATCGAAAGGTCACAATGACTTCTGATTTACCCCAACTTGAATCCCTTAGATATGACACACTAAGACGAATTCAAGGTCGATTGAATGGATATGACGCACCAGACAATCTCTTAATCCCTTGGATATGACGCACCAAGATGGATTAAGGTTTGATCGATCGATATTACACACCAAGGATCGGAAATGTTCACAAAGAACAAAAGAGAATCACTCTCAAATAAACATAAAAAGATGGATGTTTTTCTCAAATGAGATTACATGAGTTTATAAAGAAAAGAAAAGAGTAGGCAAAGAGCCAAACTCCTGGTCAAAGCATTAACTAACGAAAGACTGAATTAAAACTAAGTTTGAATAACTCTTGGCCTCCAAATGACTCTTCTGCTGCTTTCCCTTCCCTTGGTCGAAATCCTTGCTTATTATTGGGCCTTATAAAGTTTGTGAATCAATTTGCCTCATTAAAACATTTCCTGGAAAACCCAAGGACAAGGAAAAAGAGTACAAATGATCACAACCCTTTATAAGCTTTATAAGACTTCGAATTTGTAAGCTTTTGTAAGACTTCAGATTTATAAGCTTTTAAGACTTGCTTATAAAAGGTTCACAAGTCTGCCGTGTATTCTCAGAAGTATGTTGTGTATTCTCAGAAGTTTGCTATGTAATTAAAACCAGAATGGTTTTGACTTCTTCTCCTTTTTGAGTTATCATCTGACTGAGTAATCCTCAAATTCCTTCTTTAAGTCTCTTAAGCCTTGCACGAGTCATAGGTCCGGATGGCATCACCAAGTCTTCAACGGCTTCTAGTTCAGGTTCAAGCTCAGCCACAAGCCCATTCTCCTTTGTGCTTTCCATGTTCGCATCACCAAGGGGCTTTCGTATTATATTTCTTGCTTAGCTAATGCTTAAATCTTGATTCTTTCTTTTTATCACTTTTAATGCTTAGTCTAAACTGATCTCCTAGTCTAACGTTCTTAGGCATCTTGCATGAACATCACGTGTGAGATTAACCGGAACCATAAGAACCATAATGAGTAAAACCCTTCTTAGCCTAGGACACTAGTTGTCTAAGGGGTTTAACAGTTCTATAAGGACGTATATTTATGATTGTCTTCTTTATTGTATCGCTATGCGAGATCTAGTCTATGGTGATAAAGATAACAAAGAGGGTAGACCCAAATACCATGAATTAACCGATTTGAGGATCCCTTTACTTAAGAATCATCATGAAGATCAAGTCTTGATGTGATAAATAGCTTAGCTTGTTGAAAGAGTCCGAGAAGTCCCTAATCCATAAAACCCATCTTAAACCCTTCTCTTAGTATAAATTTTAAACCTTTCATCGTTTAAGTCATTATCCCTTGTCTAAAATTGCTTAACATCATCTTTTATTTCTGTTTAAGGTCTTATGTGACACAAGTCCAAGTTTTCTTAGTTATTAGTCATAAAGATCAAACCTTTATTTGCTTGCTTGACTTAAAACTCCATTTACAATAGTATTGACATTAAACAACCTCTAATGGATTGATAAACCCCATCCACAATACTACATCGGTTCAAGTAGGTGGCTTGGGAATATTGACCAAGTAGTGTGTAAAAACCAACAATCACTTATTCAAAGGGAGATTGTTTTGTTCATTGACCACTAAGCTTTGAAGTTTCTTCACAGCTAGAAAGTGATAAACAAAATGCATGCTCGTTGGGTAAGTTTTCTTCCGAAATTCTCTTTTATAATTCAGCATAAGTCAGGCGTGATTAACAAAGTAGCAGATGCTTTGAGTAAAAGGGCATCATTGCTAATTACCTTAACACAAGAGGTTGCGGGCTTTGAGTTCATGAAATATTTGTATGAAAGTGATGTTGATCAATTCAAGGAGTTATGGGTCAAGTGCAACGAGAAGCATCCTTCTAAAGACTTTCATATCCGAGATGGCTACCTGTTCAAAGGAGATCGATTGTAGATTCCTTGCTCGTCGTTAAGAGATAAGTTGATTCGAGATTTTCATGGTGGTGGTCTTAGTGGTCATTTGGGAAGAGACAATGCCATTTCTAGCTTGGAGGAAATGTATTATTGGTCGCATTTAAGGAGAGACGTTGGTGCTATTGTCAAAAGGTTTTTTATCTGTTAGACTTCTAATGGTCAATCTCAAAATATTGGTCTTTATATGTCTTTACCTATTCCTGAAGATATTTGGCAAGATTGGTCTAACACAACGAGGTATGGACTATGTGTTTGTAGTAGTTGACAGATTCTCCAAAATGACGCATTTCATTGAGTGCAATAAGACTGCAGATGCGTCCAACATAGCCAAATTAGTTTCAGAGAAATAGTGCGTCTCCATGGGGTTCCTAAATAATAACTTCAGATAGAGATACCAAGTTTCTCAGTAAATTTTGGATTACTCTTTGGAGGATGTTTGGAACAACCTTGAACAGGAGTTCCACAGCTCATCCGTAGTTTGATGGGCAAACTGAGGTACCTAACAAAACTTTGGGGAATATGATTTGAAGTGTTTGTGGTGATAAGCCGAAGCAGTGGGATTTAGCTTTACCTCAAGTGGAATTTGCTTCAAACAGCGCAATGCACTCAGGAAAATCACCTTTTTTTATGGTGTACACTCTGTTCCTAAGCATGTGGTTTATTTGGTTAAGTTACCTGAGGCTCCTGTAGTTAGTGCATCAGCTGAGACTATGGCTGATAAGATTATAGCTACTAAAGAAGCTGTCAAGACTAAGTTAGAGGCAACGAGGCATAAGAAAAAAGTTGCTGCAGACAAGCGTAAGAGAGTCAAAGTTTTCAAAGAAGGGGATGAGGTGATGTGTTTCTTCGCAAGAAAAGGTTCCCATTTGGCACGTATAGCAAACTCCAACCTCGCAAATATGGTACATTCAAGGTGTCACGGTAGATCAATGATAATGCTTATGTTGTGCTTTTCCCAGAGCACATGAACATTTCTAACACCTTCAACGTGGCTAACATTCATGAGTACTATGCAGATGGGGTTCTTTATCCAGAGGAGAACTTCGAGTTCTTCAGAGGTGGGAGAGACTGATGCAGGAGACGTTTAGGAGACAATAAATAATTTCTTTTTCTTTAATTATGTTATTTCTTTTTTCTTTGTTATGGTATTTTCTTTTTTTCTTAATATTTACTTTTTATGCTTGGGTTCTTTCTCTATTAATAGAGAGATCCTAAGTTATTTGTAAAACATCTTATTATTCTAATTAGGAGAGAACCCGCGCGATGCACGCGTTTTATTTTAAATAATATGTTTTTAGATCTATATTTTGACTATTGATTTTATCTTTTTAAGAATTTTTATTTTTACTTTTTCTTGATGATATGTGCAATTTCTTTAATATATTATTTTATGAATTTTTATTTATTCTTCAATTTTCATACTCATTTCATTTGTCTAAATCTTAATATTATAATAATTTTTCAGTTTTTCAGTTTATCATTTTGAAGATTTTTTTTTTGGTCAAACCACAAATTTTCATTAAAATTCAAGCCCAACTTACACGCAAGGCCCCTAAAGCCCGCTTTGCCACAGTATCTGCATCCTTGTTGGATGTTCTGGGAATGAAATTAAACCTAATACTTGAAAAATACAGAGACAGAATGGAAATATCTGCAACAACACCATGAATTTCCAAAAAGGAAGATCATGAGTTGATTGCCTTGATCGCTTTAAGGGAGTCAGGTTGCAGAGTTGGGGAAGTGATCCCTAAATTCAGCGTTGAGAAGGGCAAATATGATAGCCAAAGCTTCTGCCAAAAGAGCCGACGAAATGAAGGAACATGCACAGGAGTGGGAGGAGATCTGCCCACGATCCTGGAAGAACACCCATCCGAAACCTGCACACCCAGCTGAATCATTATCAGCTACCCACGCTGCATCTGTGCATCAAATGAGAGACCCATCATCCATCCCTATCGATCCGGTCCGAGGAGTCAGATTTTGGGGGATAAGTATCGTCGAAATTGCTTGGGCCAAGCTCCATTCCCGTTCTAGGAATGAAATTAAACTTAATACTTGAAAAATACAGAGACAAGACGGAAATATCTGCAAGAACACCATGAATTTCCAAAAAGGAAGATCATGAGTTGATTGCCTTGATCGCTTTAAGGGAGTCAGGTTGCAGAGTTGGGGAAGTGATCCCTAAATTCAGCGTTGAGAAGGGCAAATATGATAGCCAAAGCTTCTGCCAAAAGAGCCGACGAAATGAAGGAACATGCACAGGAGTGGGAGGAGATCTGCCCACGATCCTGGAAGAACACCCATCCGAAACCTGCACACCCAGCTGAATCATTATCAGCTACCCACGCTGCATCTGTGCATCAAATGAGAGACCCATCATCCATCCCTATCGATCCGGTCCGAGGAGTCAGATTTTGGGGGATAAGTATCGTCGAAATTGCTTGGGCCAAGCTCCATTCCCGTTCTAGGAATGAAATTAAACTTAATACTTGAAAAATACAGAGACAAGACGGAAATATCTGCAAGAACACCATGAATTTCCAAAAAGGAAGATCATGAGTTGATTGCCTTGATCGCTTTAAGGGAGTCAGGTTGCAGAGTTGGGGAAGTGATCCCTAAATTCAGCGTTGAGAAGGGCAAATATGATAGCCAAAGCTTCTGCCAAAAGAGCCGACGAAATGAAGGAACATGCACAGGAGTGGGAGGAGATCTGCCCACGATCCTGGAAGAACACCCATCCGAAACCTGCACACCCAGCTGAATCATTATCAGCTACCCACGCTGCATCTGTGCATCAAATGAGAGACCCATCATCCATCCCTATCGATCCGGTCCGAGGAGTCAGATTTTGGGGGATAAGTATCGTCGAAATTGCTTGGGCCAAGCTCCATTCCCGTTCTAGGAATGAAATTAAACTTAATACTTGAAAAATACAGAGACAAGACGGAAATATCTGCAAGAACACCATGAATTTCCAAAAAGGAAGATCATGAGTTGATTGCCTTGATCGCTTTAAGGGAGTCAGGTTGCAGAGTTGGGGAAGTGATCCCTAAATTCAGCGTTGAGAAGGGCAAATATGATAGCCAAAGCTTCTGCCAAAAGAGCCGACGAAATGAAGGAACATGCACAGGAGTGGGAGGAGATCTGCCCACGATCCTGGAAGAACACCCATCCGAAACCTGCACACCCAGCTGAATCATTATCAGCTACCCACGCTGCATCTGTGCATCAAATGAGAGACCCATCATCCATCCCTATCGATCCGGTCCGAGGAGTCAGATTTTGGGGGATAAGTATCGTCGAAATTGCTTGGGCCAAGCTCCATTCCCGTTCTAGGAATGAAATTAAACTTAATACTTGAAAAATACAGAGACAAGACGGAAATATCTGCAAGAACACCATGAATTTCCAAAAAGGAAGATCATGAGTTGATTGCCTTGATCGCTTTAAGGGAGTCAGGTTGCAGAGTTGGGGAAGTGATCCCTAAATTCAGCGTTGAGAAGGGCAAATATGATAGCCAAAGCTTCTGCCAAAAGAGCCGACGAAATGAAGGAACATGCACAGGAGTGGGAGGAGATCTGCCCACGATCCTGGAAGAACACCCATCCGAAACCTGCACACCCAGCTGAATCATTATCAGCTACCCACGCTGCATCTGTGCATCAAATGAGAGACCCATCATCCATCCCTATCGATCCGGTCCGAGGAGTCAGATTTTGGGGGATAAGTATCGTCGAAATTGCTTGGGCCAAGCTCCATTCCCGTTCTAGGAATGAAATTAAACTTAATACTTGAAAAATACAGAGACAAGACGGAAATATCTGCAAGAACACCATGAATTTCCAAAAAGGAAGATCATGAGTTGATTGCCTTGATCGCTTTAAGGGAGTCAGGTTGCAGAGTTGGGGAAGTGATCCCTAAATTCAGCGTTGAGAAGGGCAAATATGATAGCCAAAGCTTCTGCCAAAAGAGCCGACGAAATGAAGGAACATGCACAGGAGTGGGAGGAGATCTGCCCACGATCCTGGAAGAACACCCATCCGAAACCTGCACACCCAGCTGAATCATTATCAGCTACCCACGCTGCATCTGTGCATCAAATGAGAGACCCATCATCCATCCCTATCGATCCGGTCCGAGGAGTCAGATTTTGGGGGATAAGTATCGTCGAAATTGCTTGGGCCAAGCTCCATTCCCGTTCTAGGAATGAAATTAAACTTAATACTTGAAAAATACAGAGACAAGACGGAAATATCTGCAAGAACACCATGAATTTCCAAAAAGGAAGATCATGAGTTGATTGCCTTGATCGCTTTAAGGGAGTCAGGTTGCAGAGTTGGGGAAGTGATCCCTAAATTCAGCGTTGAGAAGGGCAAATATGATAGCCAAAGCTTCTGCCAAAAGAGCCGACGAAATGAAGGAACATGCACAGGAGTGGGAGGAGATCTGCCCACGATCCTGGAAGAACACCCATCCGAAACCTGCACACCCAGCTGAATCATTATCAGCTACCCACGCTGCATCTGTGCATCAAATGAGAGACCCATCATCCATCCCTATCGATCCGGTCCGAGGAGTCAGATTTTGGGGGATAAGTATCGTCGAAATTGCTTGGGCCAAGCTCCATTCCCGTTCTAGGAATGAAATTAAACTTAATACTTGAAAAATACAGAGACAAGACGGAAATATCTGCAAGAACACCATGAATTTCCAAAAAGGAAGATCATGAGTTGATTGCCTTGATCGCTTTAAGGGAGTCAGGTTGCAGAGTTGGGGAAGTGATCCCTAAATTCAGCGTTGAGAAGGGCAAATATGATAGCCAAAGCTTCTGCCAAAAGAGCCGACGAAATGAAGGAACATGCACAGGAGTGGGAGGAGATCTGCCCACGATCCTGGAAGAACACCCATCCGAAACCTGCACACCCAGCTGAATCATTATCAGCTACCCACGCTGCATCTGTGCATCAAATGAGAGACCCATCATCCATCCCTATCGATCCGGTCCGAGGAGTCAGATTTTGGGGGATAAGTATCGTCGAAATTGCTTGGGCCAAGCTCCATTCCCGTTCTAGGAATGAAATTAAACTTAATACTTGAAAAATACAGAGACAAGACGGAAATATCTGCAAGAACACCATGAATTTCCAAAAAGGAAGATCATGAGTTGATTGCCTTGATCGCTTTAAGGGAGTCAGGTTGCAGAGTTGGGGAAGTGATCCCTAAATTCAGCGTTGAGAAGGGCAAATATGATAGCCAAAGCTTCTGCCAAAAGAGCCGACGAAATGAAGGAACATGCACAGGAGTGGGAGGAGATCTGCCCACGATCCTGGAAGAACACCCATCCGAAACCTGCACACCCAGCTGAATCATTATCAGCTACCCACGCTGCATCTGTGCATCAAATGAGAGACCCATCATCCATCCCTATCGATCCGGTCCGAGGAGTCAGATTTTGGGGGATAAGTATCGTCGAAATTGCTTGGGCCAAGCTCCATTCCCGTTCTAGGAATGAAATTAAACTTAATACTTGAAAAATACAGAGACAAGACGGAAATATCTGCAAGAACACCATGAATTTCCAAAAAGGAAGATCATGAGTTGATTGCCTTGATCGCTTTAAGGGAGTCAGGTTGCAGAGTTGGGGAAGTGATCCCTAAATTCAGCGTTGAGAAGGGCAAATATGATAGCCAAAGCTTCTGCCAAAAGAGCCGACGAAATGAAGGAACATGCACAGGAGTGGGAGGAGATCTGCCCACGATCCTGGAAGAACACCCATCCGAAACCTGCACACCCAGCTGAATCATTATCAGCTACCCACGCTGCATCTGTGCATCAAATGAGAGACCCATCATCCATCCCTATCGATCCGGTCCGAGGAGTCAGATTTTGGGGGATAAGTATCGTCGAAATTGCTTGGGCCAAGCTCCATTCCCGTTCTAGGAATGAAATTAAACTTAATACTTGAAAAATACAGAGACAAGACGGAAATATCTGCAAGAACACCATGAATTTCCAAAAAGGAAGATCATGAGTTGATTGCCTTGATCGCTTTAAGGGAGTCAGGTTGCAGAGTTGGGGAAGTGATCCCTAAATTCAGCGTTGAGAAGGGCAAATATGATAGCCAAAGCTTCTGCCAAAAGAGCCGACGAAATGAAGGAACATGCACAGGAGTGGGAGGAGATCTGCCCACGATCCTGGAAGAACACCCATCCGAAACCTGCACACCCAGCTGAATCATTATCAGCTACCCACGCTGCATCTGTGCATCAAATGAGAGACCCATCATCCATCCCTATCGATCCGGTCCGAGGAGTCAGATTTTGGGGGATAAGTATCGTCGAAATTGCTTGGGCCAAGCTCCATTCCCGTTCTAGGAATGAAATTAAACTTAATACTTGAAAAATACAGAGACAAGACGGAAATATCTGCAAGAACACCATGAATTTCCAAAAAGGAAGATCATGAGTTGATTGCCTTGATCGCTTTAAGGGAGTCAGGTTGCAGAGTTGGGGAAGTGATCCCTAAATTCAGCGTTGAGAAGGGCAAATATGATAGCCAAAGCTTCTGCCAAAAGAGCCGACGAAATGAAGGAACATGCACAGGAGTGGGAGGAGATCTGCCCACGATCCTGGAAGAACACCCATCCGAAACCTGCACACCCAGCTGAATCATTATCAGCTACCCACGCTGCATCTGTGCATCAAATGAGAGACCCATCATCCATCCCTATCGATCCGGTCCGAGGAGTCAGATTTTGGGGGATAAGTATCGTCGAAATTGCTTGGGCCAAGCTCCATTCCCGTTCTAGGAATGAAATTAAACTTAATACTTGAAAAATACAGAGACAAGACGGAAATATCTGCAAGAACACCATGAATTTCCAAAAAGGAAGATCATGAGTTGATTGCCTTGATCGCTTTAAGGGAGTCAGGTTGCAGAGTTGGGGAAGTGATCCCTAAATTCAGCGTTGAGAAGGGCAAATATGATAGCCAAAGCTTCTGCCAAAAGAGCCGACGAAATGAAGGAACATGCACAGGAGTGGGAGGAGATCTGCCCACGATCCTGGAAGAACACCCATCCGAAACCTGCACACCCAGCTGAATCATTATCAGCTACCCACGCTGCATCTGTGCATCAAATGAGAGACCCATCATCCATCCCTATCGATCCGGTCCGAGGAGTCAGATTTTGGGGGATAAGTATCGTCGAAATTGCTTGGGCCAAGCTCCATTCCCGTTCTAGGAATGAAATTAAACTTAATACTTGAAAAATACAGAGACAAGACGGAAATATCTGCAAGAACACCATGAATTTCCAAAAAGGAAGATCATGAGTTGATTGCCTTGATCGCTTTAAGGGAGTCAGGTTGCAGAGTTGGGGAAGTGATCCCTAAATTCAGCGTTGAGAAGGGCAAATATGATAGCCAAAGCTTCTGCCAAAAGAGCCGACGAAATGAAGGAACATGCACAGGAGTGGGAGGAGATCTGCCCACGATCCTGGAAGAACACCCATCCGAAACCTGCACACCCAGCTGAATCATTATCAGCTACCCACGCTGCATCTGTGCATCAAATGAGAGACCCATCATCCATCCCTATCGATCCGGTCCGAGGAGTCAGATTTTGGGGGATAAGTATCGTCGAAATTGCTTGGGCCAAGCTCCATTCCCGTTCTAGGAATGAAATTAAACTTAATACTTGAAAAATACAGAGACAAGACGGAAATATCTGCAAGAACACCATGAATTTCCAAAAAGGAAGATCATGAGTTGATTGCCTTGATCGCTTTAAGGGAGTCAGGTTGCAGAGTTGGGGAAGTGATCCCTAAATTCAGCGTTGAGAAGGGCAAATATGATAGCCAAAGCTTCTGCCAAAAGAGCCGACGAAATGAAGGAACATGCACAGGAGTGGGAGGAGATCTGCCCACGATCCTGGAAGAACACCCATCCGAAACCTGCACACCCAGCTGAATCATTATCAGCTACCCACGCTGCATCTGTGCATCAAATGAGAGACCCATCATCCATCCCTATCGATCCGGTCCGAGGAGTCAGATTTTGGGGGATAAGTATCGTCGAAATTGCTTGGGCCAAGCTCCATTCCCGTTCTAGGAATGAAATTAAACTTAATACTTGAAAAATACAGAGACAAGACGGAAATATCTGCAAGAACACCATGAATTTCCAAAAAGGAAGATCATGAGTTGATTGCCTTGATCGCTTTAAGGGAGTCAGGTTGCAGAGTTGGGGAAGTGATCCCTAAATTCAGCGTTGAGAAGGGCAAATATGATAGCCAAAGCTTCTGCCAAAAGAGCCGACGAAATGAAGGAACATGCACAGGAGTGGGAGGAGATCTGCCCACGATCCTGGAAGAACACCCATCCGAAACCTGCACACCCAGCTGAATCATTATCAGCTACCCACGCTGCATCTGTGCATCAAATGAGAGACCCATCATCCATCCCTATCGATCCGGTCCGAGGAGTCAGATTTTGGGGGATAAGTATCGTCGAAATTGCTTGGGCCAAGCTCCATTCCCGTTCTAGGAATGAAATTAAACTTAATACTTGAAAAATACAGAGACAAGACGGAAATATCTGCAAGAACACCATGAATTTCCAAAAAGGAAGATCATGAGTTGATTGCCTTGATCGCTTTAAGGGAGTCAGGTTGCAGAGTTGGGGAAGTGATCCCTAAATTCAGCGTTGAGAAGGGCAAATATGATAGCCAAAGCTTCTGCCAAAAGAGCCGACGAAATGAAGGAACATGCACAGGAGTGGGAGGAGATCTGCCCACGATCCTGGAAGAACACCCATCCGAAACCTGCACACCCAGCTGAATCATTATCAGCTACCCACGCTGCATCTGTGCATCAAATGAGAGACCCATCATCCATCCCTATCGATCCGGTCCGAGGAGTCAGATTTTGGGGGATAAGTATCGTCGAAATTGCTTGGGCCAAGCTCCATTCCCGTTCTAGGAATGAAATTAAACTTAATACTTGAAAAATACAGAGACAAGACGGAAATATCTGCAAGAACACCATGAATTTCCAAAAAGGAAGATCATGAGTTGATTGCCTTGATCGCTTTAAGGGAGTCAGGTTGCAGAGTTGGGGAAGTGATCCCTAAATTCAGCGTTGAGAAGGGCAAATATGATAGCCAAAGCTTCTGCCAAAAGAGCCGACGAAATGAAGGAACATGCACAGGAGTGGGAGGAGATCTGCCCACGATCCTGGAAGAACACCCATCCGAAACCTGCACACCCAGCTGAATCATTATCAGCTACCCACGCTGCATCTGTGCATCAAATGAGAGACCCATCATCCATCCCTATCGATCCGGTCCGAGGAGTCAGATTTTGGGGGATAAGTATCGTCGAAATTGCTTGGGCCAAGCTCCATTCCCGTTCTAGGAATGAAATTAAACTTAATACTTGAAAAATACAGAGACAAGACGGAAATATCTGCAAGAACACCATGAATTTCCAAAAAGGAAGATCATGAGTTGATTGCCTTGATCGCTTTAAGGGAGTCAGGTTGCAGAGTTGGGGAAGTGATCCCTAAATTCAGCGTTGAGAAGGGCAAATATGATAGCCAAAGCTTCTGCCAAAAGAGCCGACGAAATGAAGGAACATGCACAGGAGTGGGAGGAGATCTGCCCACGATCCTGGAAGAACACCCATCCGAAACCTGCACACCCAGCTGAATCATTATCAGCTACCCACGCTGCATCTGTGCATCAAATGAGAGACCCATCATCCATCCCTATCGATCCGGTCCGAGGAGTCAGATTTTGGGGGATAAGTATCGTCGAAATTGCTTGGGCCAAGCTCCATTCCCGTTCTAGGAATGAAATTAAACTTAATACTTGAAAAATACAGAGACAAGACGGAAATATCTGCAAGAACACCATGAATTTCCAAAAAGGAAGATCATGAGTTGATTGCCTTGATCGCTTTAAGGGAGTCAGGTTGCAGAGTTGGGGAAGTGATCCCTAAATTCAGCGTTGAGAAGGGCAAATATGATAGCCAAAGCTTCTGCCAAAAGAGCCGACGAAATGAAGGAACATGCACAGGAGTGGGAGGAGATCTGCCCACGATCCTGGAAGAACACCCATCCGAAACCTGCACACCCAGCTGAATCATTATCAGCTACCCACGCTGCATCTGTGCATCAAATGAGAGACCCATCATCCATCCCTATCGATCCGGTCCGAGGAGTCAGATTTTGGGGGATAAGTATCGTCGAAATTGCTTGGGCCAAGCTCCATTCCCGTTCTAGGAATGAAATTAAACTTAATACTTGAAAAATACAGAGACAAGACGGAAATATCTGCAAGAACACCATGAATTTCCAAAAAGGAAGATCATGAGTTGATTGCCTTGATCGCTTTAAGGGAGTCAGGTTGCAGAGTTGGGGAAGTGATCCCTAAATTCAGCGTTGAGAAGGGCAAATATGATAGCCAAAGCTTCTGCCAAAAGAGCCGACGAAATGAAGGAACATGCACAGGAGTGGGAGGAGATCTGCCCACGATCCTGGAAGAACACCCATCCGAAACCTGCACACCCAGCTGAATCATTATCAGCTACCCACGCTGCATCTGTGCATCAAATGAGAGACCCATCATCCATCCCTATCGATCCGGTCCGAGGAGTCAGATTTTGGGGGATAAGTATCGTCGAAATTGCTTGGGCCAAGCTCCATTCCCGTTCTAGGAATGAAATTAAACTTAATACTTGAAAAATACAGAGACAAGACGGAAATATCTGCAAGAACACCATGAATTTCCAAAAAGGAAGATCATGAGTTGATTGCCTTGATCGCTTTAAGGGAGTCAGGTTGCAGAGTTGGGGAAGTGATCCCTAAATTCAGCGTTGAGAAGGGCAAATATGATAGCCAAAGCTTCTGCCAAAAGAGCCGACGAAATGAAGGAACATGCACAGGAGTGGGAGGAGATCTGCCCACGATCCTGGAAGAACACCCATCCGAAACCTGCACACCCAGCTGAATCATTATCAGCTACCCACGCTGCATCTGTGCATCAAATGAGAGACCCATCATCCATCCCTATCGATCCGGTCCGAGGAGTCAGATTTTGGGGGATAAGTATCGTCGAAATTGCTTGGGCCAAGCTCCATTCCCGTTCTAGGAATGAAATTAAACTTAATACTTGAAAAATACAGAGACAAGACGGAAATATCTGCAAGAACACCATGAATTTCCAAAAAGGAAGATCATGAGTTGATTGCCTTGATCGCTTTAAGGGAGTCAGGTTGCAGAGTTGGGGAAGTGATCCCTAAATTCAGCGTTGAGAAGGGCAAATATGATAGCCAAAGCTTCTGCCAAAAGAGCCGACGAAATGAAGGAACATGCACAGGAGTGGGAGGAGATCTGCCCACGATCCTGGAAGAACACCCATCCGAAACCTGCACACCCAGCTGAATCATTATCAGCTACCCACGCTGCATCTGTGCATCAAATGAGAGACCCATCATCCATCCCTATCGATCCGGTCCGAGGAGTCAGATTTTGGGGGATAAGTATCGTCGAAATTGCTTGGGCCAAGCTCCATTCCCGTTCTAGGAATGAAATTAAACTTAATACTTGAAAAATACAGAGACAAGACGGAAATATCTGCAAGAACACCATGAATTTCCAAAAAGGAAGATCATGAGTTGATTGCCTTGATCGCTTTAAGGGAGTCAGGTTGCAGAGTTGGGGAAGTGATCCCTAAATTCAGCGTTGAGAAGGGCAAATATGATAGCCAAAGCTTCTGCCAAAAGAGCCGACGAAATGAAGGAACATGCACAGGAGTGGGAGGAGATCTGCCCACGATCCTGGAAGAACACCCATCCGAAACCTGCACACCCAGCTGAATCATTATCAGCTACCCACGCTGCATCTGTGCATCAAATGAGAGACCCATCATCCATCCCTATCGATCCGGTCCGAGGAGTCAGATTTTGGGGGATAAGTATCGTCGAAATTGCTTGGGCCAAGCTCCATTCCCGTTCTAGGAATGAAATTAAACTTAATACTTGAAAAATACAGAGACAAGACGGAAATATCTGCAAGAACACCATGAATTTCCAAAAAGGAAGATCATGAGTTGATTGCCTTGATCGCTTTAAGGGAGTCAGGTTGCAGAGTTGGGGAAGTGATCCCTAAATTCAGCGTTGAGAAGGGCAAATATGATAGCCAAAGCTTCTGCCAAAAGAGCCGACGAAATGAAGGAACATGCACAGGAGTGGGAGGAGATCTGCCCACGATCCTGGAAGAACACCCATCCGAAACCTGCACACCCAGCTGAATCATTATCAGCTACCCACGCTGCATCTGTGCATCAAATGAGAGACCCATCATCCATCCCTATCGATCCGGTCCGAGGAGTCAGATTTTGGGGGATAAGTATCGTCGAAATTGCTTGGGCCAAGCTCCATTCCCGTTCTAGGAATGAAATTAAACTTAATACTTGAAAAATACAGAGACAAGACGGAAATATCTGCAAGAACACCATGAATTTCCAAAAAGGAAGATCATGAGTTGATTGCCTTGATCGCTTTAAGGGAGTCAGGTTGCAGAGTTGGGGAAGTGATCCCTAAATTCAGCGTTGAGAAGGGCAAATATGATAGCCAAAGCTTCTGCCAAAAGAGCCGACGAAATGAAGGAACATGCACAGGAGTGGGAGGAGATCTGCCCACGATCCTGGAAGAACACCCATCCGAAACCTGCACACCCAGCTGAATCATTATCAGCTACCCACGCTGCATCTGTGCATCAAATGAGAGACCCATCATCCATCCCTATCGATCCGGTCCGAGGAGTCAGATTTTGGGGGATAAGTATCGTCGAAATTGCTTGGGCCAAGCTCCATTCCCGTTCTAGGAATGAAATTAAACTTAATACTTGAAAAATACAGAGACAAGACGGAAATATCTGCAAGAACACCATGAATTTCCAAAAAGGAAGATCATGAGTTGATTGCCTTGATCGCTTTAAGGGAGTCAGGTTGCAGAGTTGGGGAAGTGATCCCTAAATTCAGCGTTGAGAAGGGCAAATATGATAGCCAAAGCTTCTGCCAAAAGAGCCGACGAAATGAAGGAACATGCACAGGAGTGGGAGGAGATCTGCCCACGATCCTGGAAGAACACCCATCCGAAACCTGCACACCCAGCTGAATCATTATCAGCTACCCACGCTGCATCTGTGCATCAAATGAGAGACCCATCATCCATCCCTATCGATCCGGTCCGAGGAGTCAGATTTTGGGGGATAAGTATCGTCGAAATTGCTTGGGCCAAGCTCCATTCCCGTTCTAGGAATGAAATTAAACTTAATACTTGAAAAATACAGAGACAAGACGGAAATATCTGCAAGAACACCATGAATTTCCAAAAAGGAAGATCATGAGTTGATTGCCTTGATCGCTTTAAGGGAGTCAGGTTGCAGAGTTGGGGAAGTGATCCCTAAATTCAGCGTTGAGAAGGGCAAATATGATAGCCAAAGCTTCTGCCAAAAGAGCCGACGAAATGAAGGAACATGCACAGGAGTGGGAGGAGATCTGCCCACGATCCTGGAAGAACACCCATCCGAAACCTGCACACCCAGCTGAATCATTATCAGCTACCCACGCTGCATCTGTGCATCAAATGAGAGACCCATCATCCATCCCTATCGATCCGGTCCGAGGAGTCAGATTTTGGGGGATAAGTATCGTCGAAATTGCTTGGGCCAAGCTCCATTCCCGTTCTAGGAATGAAATTAAACTTAATACTTGAAAAATACAGAGACAAGACGGAAATATCTGCAAGAACACCATGAATTTCCAAAAAGGAAGATCATGAGTTGATTGCCTTGATCGCTTTAAGGGAGTCAGGTTGCAGAGTTGGGGAAGTGATCCCTAAATTCAGCGTTGAGAAGGGCAAATATGATAGCCAAAGCTTCTGCCAAAAGAGCCGACGAAATGAAGGAACATGCACAGGAGTGGGAGGAGATCTGCCCACGATCCTGGAAGAACACCCATCCGAAACCTGCACACCCAGCTGAATCATTATCAGCTACCCACGCTGCATCTGTGCATCAAATGAGAGACCCATCATCCATCCCTATCGATCCGGTCCGAGGAGTCAGATTTTGGGGGATAAGTATCGTCGAAATTGCTTGGGCCAAGCTCCATTCCCGTTCTAGGAATGAAATTAAACTTAATACTTGAAAAATACAGAGACAAGACGGAAATATCTGCAAGAACACCATGAATTTCCAAAAAGGAAGATCATGAGTTGATTGCCTTGATCGCTTTAAGGGAGTCAGGTTGCAGAGTTGGGGAAGTGATCCCTAAATTCAGCGTTGAGAAGGGCAAATATGATAGCCAAAGCTTCTGCCAAAAGAGCCGACGAAATGAAGGAACATGCACAGGAGTGGGAGGAGATCTGCCCACGATCCTGGAAGAACACCCATCCGAAACCTGCACACCCAGCTGAATCATTATCAGCTACCCACGCTGCATCTGTGCATCAAATGAGAGACCCATCATCCATCCCTATCGATCCGGTCCGAGGAGTCAGATTTTGGGGGATAAGTATCGTCGAAATTGCTTGGGCCAAGCTCCATTCCCGTTCTAGGAATGAAATTAAACTTAATACTTGAAAAATACAGAGACAAGACGGAAATATCTGCAAGAACACCATGAATTTCCAAAAAGGAAGATCATGAGTTGATTGCCTTGATCGCTTTAAGGGAGTCAGGTTGCAGAGTTGGGGAAGTGATCCCTAAATTCAGCGTTGAGAAGGGCAAATATGATAGCCAAAGCTTCTGCCAAAAGAGCCGACGAAATGAAGGAACATGCACAGGAGTGGGAGGAGATCTGCCCACGATCCTGGAAGAACACCCATCCGAAACCTGCACACCCAGCTGAATCATTATCAGCTACCCACGCTGCATCTGTGCATCAAATGAGAGACCCATCATCCATCCCTATCGATCCGGTCCGAGGAGTCAGATTTTGGGGGATAAGTATCGTCGAAATTGCTTGGGCCAAGCTCCATTCCCGTTCTAGGAATGAAATTAAACTTAATACTTGAAAAATACAGAGACAAGACGGAAATATCTGCAAGAACACCATGAATTTCCAAAAAGGAAGATCATGAGTTGATTGCCTTGATCGCTTTAAGGGAGTCAGGTTGCAGAGTTGGGGAAGTGATCCCTAAATTCAGCGTTGAGAAGGGCAAATATGATAGCCAAAGCTTCTGCCAAAAGAGCCGACGAAATGAAGGAACATGCACAGGAGTGGGAGGAGATCTGCCCACGATCCTGGAAGAACACCCATCCGAAACCTGCACACCCAGCTGAATCATTATCAGCTACCCACGCTGCATCTGTGCATCAAATGAGAGACCCATCATCCATCCCTATCGATCCGGTCCGAGGAGTCAGATTTTGGGGGATAAGTATCGTCGAAATTGCTTGGGCCAAGCTCCATTCCCGTTCTAGGAATGAAATTAAACTTAATACTTGAAAAATACAGAGACAAGACGGAAATATCTGCAAGAACACCATGAATTTCCAAAAAGGAAGATCATGAGTTGATTGCCTTGATCGCTTTAAGGGAGTCAGGTTGCAGAGTTGGGGAAGTGATCCCTAAATTCAGCGTTGAGAAGGGCAAATATGATAGCCAAAGCTTCTGCCAAAAGAGCCGACGAAATGAAGGAACATGCACAGGAGTGGGAGGAGATCTGCCCACGATCCTGGAAGAACACCCATCCGAAACCTGCACACCCAGCTGAATCATTATCAGCTACCCACGCTGCATCTGTGCATCAAATGAGAGACCCATCATCCATCCCTATCGATCCGGTCCGAGGAGTCAGATTTTGGGGGATAAGTATCGTCGAAATTGCTTGGGCCAAGCTCCATTCCCGTTCTAGGAATGAAATTAAACTTAATACTTGAAAAATACAGAGACAAGACGGAAATATCTGCAAGAACACCATGAATTTCCAAAAAGGAAGATCATGAGTTGATTGCCTTGATCGCTTTAAGGGAGTCAGGTTGCAGAGTTGGGGAAGTGATCCCTAAATTCAGCGTTGAGAAGGGCAAATATGATAGCCAAAGCTTCTGCCAAAAGAGCCGACGAAATGAAGGAACATGCACAGGAGTGGGAGGAGATCTGCCCACGATCCTGGAAGAACACCCATCCGAAACCTGCACACCCAGCTGAATCATTATCAGCTACCCACGCTGCATCTGTGCATCAAATGAGAGACCCATCATCCATCCCTATCGATCCGGTCCGAGGAGTCAGATTTTGGGGGATAAGTATCGTCGAAATTGCTTGGGCCAAGCTCCATTCCCGTTCTAGGAATGAAATTAAACTTAATACTTGAAAAATACAGAGACAAGACGGAAATATCTGCAAGAACACCATGAATTTCCAAAAAGGAAGATCATGAGTTGATTGCCTTGATCGCTTTAAGGGAGTCAGGTTGCAGAGTTGGGGAAGTGATCCCTAAATTCAGCGTTGAGAAGGGCAAATATGATAGCCAAAGCTTCTGCCAAAAGAGCCGACGAAATGAAGGAACATGCACAGGAGTGGGAGGAGATCTGCCCACGATCCTGGAAGAACACCCATCCGAAACCTGCACACCCAGCTGAATCATTATCAGCTACCCACGCTGCATCTGTGCATCAAATGAGAGACCCATCATCCATCCCTATCGATCCGGTCCGAGGAGTCAGATTTTGGGGGATAAGTATCGTCGAAATTGCTTGGGCCAAGCTCCATTCCCGTTCTAGGAATGAAATTAAACTTAATACTTGAAAAATACAGAGACAAGACGGAAATATCTGCAAGAACACCATGAATTTCCAAAAAGGAAGATCATGAGTTGATTGCCTTGATCGCTTTAAGGGAGTCAGGTTGCAGAGTTGGGGAAGTGATCCCTAAATTCAGCGTTGAGAAGGGCAAATATGATAGCCAAAGCTTCTGCCAAAAGAGCCGACGAAATGAAGGAACATGCACAGGAGTGGGAGGAGATCTGCCCACGATCCTGGAAGAACACCCATCCGAAACCTGCACACCCAGCTGAATCATTATCAGCTACCCACGCTGCATCTGTGCATCAAATGAGAGACCCATCATCCATCCCTATCGATCCGGTCCGAGGAGTCAGATTTTGGGGGATAAGTATCGTCGAAATTGCTTGGGCCAAGCTCCATTCCCGTTCTAGGAATGAAATTAAACTTAATACTTGAAAAATACAGAGACAAGACGGAAATATCTGCAAGAACACCATGAATTTCCAAAAAGGAAGATCATGAGTTGATTGCCTTGATCGCTTTAAGGGAGTCAGGTTGCAGAGTTGGGGAAGTGATCCCTAAATTCAGCGTTGAGAAGGGCAAATATGATAGCCAAAGCTTCTGCCAAAAGAGCCGACGAAATGAAGGAACATGCACAGGAGTGGGAGGAGATCTGCCCACGATCCTGGAAGAACACCCATCCGAAACCTGCACACCCAGCTGAATCATTATCAGCTACCCACGCTGCATCTGTGCATCAAATGAGAGACCCATCATCCATCCCTATCGATCCGGTCCGAGGAGTCAGATTTTGGGGGATAAGTATCGTCGAAATTGCTTGGGCCAAGCTCCATTCCCGTTCTAGGAATGAAATTAAACTTAATACTTGAAAAATACAGAGACAAGACGGAAATATCTGCAAGAACACCATGAATTTCCAAAAAGGAAGATCATGAGTTGATTGCCTTGATCGCTTTAAGGGAGTCAGGTTGCAGAGTTGGGGAAGTGATCCCTAAATTCAGCGTTGAGAAGGGCAAATATGATAGCCAAAGCTTCTGCCAAAAGAGCCGACGAAATGAAGGAACATGCACAGGAGTGGGAGGAGATCTGCCCACGATCCTGGAAGAACACCCATCCGAAACCTGCACACCCAGCTGAATCATTATCAGCTACCCACGCTGCATCTGTGCATCAAATGAGAGACCCATCATCCATCCCTATCGATCCGGTCCGAGGAGTCAGATTTTGGGGGATAAGTATCGTCGAAATTGCTTGGGCCAAGCTCCATTCCCGTTCTAGGAATGAAATTAAACTTAATACTTGAAAAATACAGAGACAAGACGGAAATATCTGCAAGAACACCATGAATTTCCAAAAAGGAAGATCATGAGTTGATTGCCTTGATCGCTTTAAGGGAGTCAGGTTGCAGAGTTGGGGAAGTGATCCCTAAATTCAGCGTTGAGAAGGGCAAATATGATAGCCAAAGCTTCTGCCAAAAGAGCCGACGAAATGAAGGAACATGCACAGGAGTGGGAGGAGATCTGCCCACGATCCTGGAAGAACACCCATCCGAAACCTGCACACCCAGCTGAATCATTATCAGCTACCCACGCTGCATCTGTGCATCAAATGAGAGACCCATCATCCATCCCTATCGATCCGGTCCGAGGAGTCAGATTTTGGGGGATAAGTATCGTCGAAATTGCTTGGGCCAAGCTCCATTCCCGTTCTAGGAATGAAATTAAACTTAATACTTGAAAAATACAGAGACAAGACGGAAATATCTGCAAGAACACCATGAATTTCCAAAAAGGAAGATCATGAGTTGATTGCCTTGATCGCTTTAAGGGAGTCAGGTTGCAGAGTTGGGGAAGTGATCCCTAAATTCAGCGTTGAGAAGGGCAAATATGATAGCCAAAGCTTCTGCCAAAAGAGCCGACGAAATGAAGGAACATGCACAGGAGTGGGAGGAGATCTGCCCACGATCCTGGAAGAACACCCATCCGAAACCTGCACACCCAGCTGAATCATTATCAGCTACCCACGCTGCATCTGTGCATCAAATGAGAGACCCATCATCCATCCCTATCGATCCGGTCCGAGGAGTCAGATTTTGGGGGATAAGTATCGTCGAAATTGCTTGGGCCAAGCTCCATTCCCGTTCTAGGAATGAAATTAAACTTAATACTTGAAAAATACAGAGACAAGACGGAAATATCTGCAAGAACACCATGAATTTCCAAAAAGGAAGATCATGAGTTGATTGCCTTGATCGCTTTAAGGGAGTCAGGTTGCAGAGTTGGGGAAGTGATCCCTAAATTCAGCGTTGAGAAGGGCAAATATGATAGCCAAAGCTTCTGCCAAAAGAGCCGACGAAATGAAGGAACATGCACAGGAGTGGGAGGAGATCTGCCCACGATCCTGGAAGAACACCCATCCGAAACCTGCACACCCAGCTGAATCATTATCAGCTACCCACGCTGCATCTGTGCATCAAATGAGAGACCCATCATCCATCCCTATCGATCCGGTCCGAGGAGTCAGATTTTGGGGGATAAGTATCGTCGAAATTGCTTGGGCCAAGCTCCATTCCCGTTCTAGGAATGAAATTAAACTTAATACTTGAAAAATACAGAGACAAGACGGAAATATCTGCAAGAACACCATGAATTTCCAAAAAGGAAGATCATGAGTTGATTGCCTTGATCGCTTTAAGGGAGTCAGGTTGCAGAGTTGGGGAAGTGATCCCTAAATTCAGCGTTGAGAAGGGCAAATATGATAGCCAAAGCTTCTGCCAAAAGAGCCGACGAAATGAAGGAACATGCACAGGAGTGGGAGGAGATCTGCCCACGATCCTGGAAGAACACCCATCCGAAACCTGCACACCCAGCTGAATCATTATCAGCTACCCACGCTGCATCTGTGCATCAAATGAGAGACCCATCATCCATCCCTATCGATCCGGTCCGAGGAGTCAGATTTTGGGGGATAAGTATCGTCGAAATTGCTTGGGCCAAGCTCCATTCCCGTTCTAGGAATGAAATTAAACTTAATACTTGAAAAATACAGAGACAAGACGGAAATATCTGCAAGAACACCATGAATTTCCAAAAAGGAAGATCATGAGTTGATTGCCTTGATCGCTTTAAGGGAGTCAGGTTGCAGAGTTGGGGAAGTGATCCCTAAATTCAGCGTTGAGAAGGGCAAATATGATAGCCAAAGCTTCTGCCAAAAGAGCCGACGAAATGAAGGAACATGCACAGGAGTGGGAGGAGATCTGCCCACGATCCTGGAAGAACACCCATCCGAAACCTGCACACCCAGCTGAATCATTATCAGCTACCCACGCTGCATCTGTGCATCAAATGAGAGACCCATCATCCATCCCTATCGATCCGGTCCGAGGAGTCAGATTTTGGGGGATAAGTATCGTCGAAATTGCTTGGGCCAAGCTCCATTCCCGTTCTAGGAATGAAATTAAACTTAATACTTGAAAAATACAGAGACAAGACGGAAATATCTGCAAGAACACCATGAATTTCCAAAAAGGAAGATCATGAGTTGATTGCCTTGATCGCTTTAAGGGAGTCAGGTTGCAGAGTTGGGGAAGTGATCCCTAAATTCAGCGTTGAGAAGGGCAAATATGATAGCCAAAGCTTCTGCCAAAAGAGCCGACGAAATGAAGGAACATGCACAGGAGTGGGAGGAGATCTGCCCACGATCCTGGAAGAACACCCATCCGAAACCTGCACACCCAGCTGAATCATTATCAGCTACCCACGCTGCATCTGTGCATCAAATGAGAGACCCATCATCCATCCCTATCGATCCGGTCCGAGGAGTCAGATTTTGGGGGATAAGTATCGTCGAAATTGCTTGGGCCAAGCTCCATTCCCGTTCTAGGAATGAAATTAAACTTAATACTTGAAAAATACAGAGACAAGACGGAAATATCTGCAAGAACACCATGAATTTCCAAAAAGGAAGATCATGAGTTGATTGCCTTGATCGCTTTAAGGGAGTCAGGTTGCAGAGTTGGGGAAGTGATCCCTAAATTCAGCGTTGAGAAGGGCAAATATGATAGCCAAAGCTTCTGCCAAAAGAGCCGACGAAATGAAGGAACATGCACAGGAGTGGGAGGAGATCTGCCCACGATCCTGGAAGAACACCCATCCGAAACCTGCACACCCAGCTGAATCATTATCAGCTACCCACGCTGCATCTGTGCATCAAATGAGAGACCCATCATCCATCCCTATCGATCCGGTCCGAGGAGTCAGATTTTGGGGGATAAGTATCGTCGAAATTGCTTGGGCCAAGCTCCATTCCCGTTCTAGGAATGAAATTAAACTTAATACTTGAAAAATACAGAGACAAGACGGAAATATCTGCAAGAACACCATGAATTTCCAAAAAGGAAGATCATGAGTTGATTGCCTTGATCGCTTTAAGGGAGTCAGGTTGCAGAGTTGGGGAAGTGATCCCTAAATTCAGCGTTGAGAAGGGCAAATATGATAGCCAAAGCTTCTGCCAAAAGAGCCGACGAAATGAAGGAACATGCACAGGAGTGGGAGGAGATCTGCCCACGATCCTGGAAGAACACCCATCCGAAACCTGCACACCCAGCTGAATCATTATCAGCTACCCACGCTGCATCTGTGCATCAAATGAGAGACCCATCATCCATCCCTATCGATCCGGTCCGAGGAGTCAGATTTTGGGGGATAAGTATCGTCGAAATTGCTTGGGCCAAGCTCCATTCCCGTTCTAGGAATGAAATTAAACTTAATACTTGAAAAATACAGAGACAAGACGGAAATATCTGCAAGAACACCATGAATTTCCAAAAAGGAAGATCATGAGTTGATTGCCTTGATCGCTTTAAGGGAGTCAGGTTGCAGAGTTGGGGAAGTGATCCCTAAATTCAGCGTTGAGAAGGGCAAATATGATAGCCAAAGCTTCTGCCAAAAGAGCCGACGAAATGAAGGAACATGCACAGGAGTGGGAGGAGATCTGCCCACGATCCTGGAAGAACACCCATCCGAAACCTGCACACCCAGCTGAATCATTATCAGCTACCCACGCTGCATCTGTGCATCAAATGAGAGACCCATCATCCATCCCTATCGATCCGGTCCGAGGAGTCAGATTTTGGGGGATAAGTATCGTCGAAATTGCTTGGGCCAAGCTCCATTCCCGTTCTAGGAATGAAATTAAACTTAATACTTGAAAAATACAGAGACAAGACGGAAATATCTGCAAGAACACCATGAATTTCCAAAAAGGAAGATCATGAGTTGATTGCCTTGATCGCTTTAAGGGAGTCAGGTTGCAGAGTTGGGGAAGTGATCCCTAAATTCAGCGTTGAGAAGGGCAAATATGATAGCCAAAGCTTCTGCCAAAAGAGCCGACGAAATGAAGGAACATGCACAGGAGTGGGAGGAGATCTGCCCACGATCCTGGAAGAACACCCATCCGAAACCTGCACACCCAGCTGAATCATTATCAGCTACCCACGCTGCATCTGTGCATCAAATGAGAGACCCATCATCCATCCCTATCGATCCGGTCCGAGGAGTCAGATTTTGGGGGATAAGTATCGTCGAAATTGCTTGGGCCAAGCTCCATTCCCGTTCTAGGAATGAAATTAAACTTAATACTTGAAAAATACAGAGACAAGACGGAAATATCTGCAAGAACACCATGAATTTCCAAAAAGGAAGATCATGAGTTGATTGCCTTGATCGCTTTAAGGGAGTCAGGTTGCAGAGTTGGGGAAGTGATCCCTAAATTCAGCGTTGAGAAGGGCAAATATGATAGCCAAAGCTTCTGCCAAAAGAGCCGACGAAATGAAGGAACATGCACAGGAGTGGGAGGAGATCTGCCCACGATCCTGGAAGAACACCCATCCGAAACCTGCACACCCAGCTGAATCATTATCAGCTACCCACGCTGCATCTGTGCATCAAATGAGAGACCCATCATCCATCCCTATCGATCCGGTCCGAGGAGTCAGATTTTGGGGGATAAGTATCGTCGAAATTGCTTGGGCCAAGCTCCATTCCCGTTCTAGGAATGAAATTAAACTTAATACTTGAAAAATACAGAGACAAGACGGAAATATCTGCAAGAACACCATGAATTTCCAAAAAGGAAGATCATGAGTTGATTGCCTTGATCGCTTTAAGGGAGTCAGGTTGCAGAGTTGGGGAAGTGATCCCTAAATTCAGCGTTGAGAAGGGCAAATATGATAGCCAAAGCTTCTGCCAAAAGAGCCGACGAAATGAAGGAACATGCACAGGAGTGGGAGGAGATCTGCCCACGATCCTGGAAGAACACCCATCCGAAACCTGCACACCCAGCTGAATCATTATCAGCTACCCACGCTGCATCTGTGCATCAAATGAGAGACCCATCATCCATCCCTATCGATCCGGTCCGAGGAGTCAGATTTTGGGGGATAAGTATCGTCGAAATTGCTTGGGCCAAGCTCCATTCCCGTTCTAGGAATGAAATTAAACTTAATACTTGAAAAATACAGAGACAAGACGGAAATATCTGCAAGAACACCATGAATTTCCAAAAAGGAAGATCATGAGTTGATTGCCTTGATCGCTTTAAGGGAGTCAGGTTGCAGAGTTGGGGAAGTGATCCCTAAATTCAGCGTTGAGAAGGGCAAATATGATAGCCAAAGCTTCTGCCAAAAGAGCCGACGAAATGAAGGAACATGCACAGGAGTGGGAGGAGATCTGCCCACGATCCTGGAAGAACACCCATCCGAAACCTGCACACCCAGCTGAATCATTATCAGCTACCCACGCTGCATCTGTGCATCAAATGAGAGACCCATCATCCATCCCTATCGATCCGGTCCGAGGAGTCAGATTTTGGGGGATAAGTATCGTCGAAATTGCTTGGGCCAAGCTCCATTCCCGTTCTAGGAATGAAATTAAACTTAATACTTGAAAAATACAGAGACAAGACGGAAATATCTGCAAGAACACCATGAATTTCCAAAAAGGAAGATCATGAGTTGATTGCCTTGATCGCTTTAAGGGAGTCAGGTTGCAGAGTTGGGGAAGTGATCCCTAAATTCAGCGTTGAGAAGGGCAAATATGATAGCCAAAGCTTCTGCCAAAAGAGCCGACGAAATGAAGGAACATGCACAGGAGTGGGAGGAGATCTGCCCACGATCCTGGAAGAACACCCATCCGAAACCTGCACACCCAGCTGAATCATTATCAGCTACCCACGCTGCATCTGTGCATCAAATGAGAGACCCATCATCCATCCCTATCGATCCGGTCCGAGGAGTCAGATTTTGGGGGATAAGTATCGTCGAAATTGCTTGGGCCAAGCTCCATTCCCGTTCTAGGAATGAAATTAAACTTAATACTTGAAAAATACAGAGACAAGACGGAAATATCTGCAAGAACACCATGAATTTCCAAAAAGGAAGATCATGAGTTGATTGCCTTGATCGCTTTAAGGGAGTCAGGTTGCAGAGTTGGGGAAGTGATCCCTAAATTCAGCGTTGAGAAGGGCAAATATGATAGCCAAAGCTTCTGCCAAAAGAGCCGACGAAATGAAGGAACATGCACAGGAGTGGGAGGAGATCTGCCCACGATCCTGGAAGAACACCCATCCGAAACCTGCACACCCAGCTGAATCATTATCAGCTACCCACGCTGCATCTGTGCATCAAATGAGAGACCCATCATCCATCCCTATCGATCCGGTCCGAGGAGTCAGATTTTGGGGGATAAGTATCGTCGAAATTGCTTGGGCCAAGCTCCATTCCCGTTCTAGGAATGAAATTAAACTTAATACTTGAAAAATACAGAGACAAGACGGAAATATCTGCAAGAACACCATGAATTTCCAAAAAGGAAGATCATGAGTTGATTGCCTTGATCGCTTTAAGGGAGTCAGGTTGCAGAGTTGGGGAAGTGATCCCTAAATTCAGCGTTGAGAAGGGCAAATATGATAGCCAAAGCTTCTGCCAAAAGAGCCGACGAAATGAAGGAACATGCACAGGAGTGGGAGGAGATCTGCCCACGATCCTGGAAGAACACCCATCCGAAACCTGCACACCCAGCTGAATCATTATCAGCTACCCACGCTGCATCTGTGCATCAAATGAGAGACCCATCATCCATCCCTATCGATCCGGTCCGAGGAGTCAGATTTTGGGGGATAAGTATCGTCGAAATTGCTTGGGCCAAGCTCCATTCCCGTTCTAGGAATGAAATTAAACTTAATACTTGAAAAATACAGAGACAAGACGGAAATATCTGCAAGAACACCATGAATTTCCAAAAAGGAAGATCATGAGTTGATTGCCTTGATCGCTTTAAGGGAGTCAGGTTGCAGAGTTGGGGAAGTGATCCCTAAATTCAGCGTTGAGAAGGGCAAATATGATAGCCAAAGCTTCTGCCAAAAGAGCCGACGAAATGAAGGAACATGCACAGGAGTGGGAGGAGATCTGCCCACGATCCTGGAAGAACACCCATCCGAAACCTGCACACCCAGCTGAATCATTATCAGCTACCCACGCTGCATCTGTGCATCAAATGAGAGACCCATCATCCATCCCTATCGATCCGGTCCGAGGAGTCAGATTTTGGGGGATAAGTATCGTCGAAATTGCTTGGGCCAAGCTCCATTCCCGTTCTAGGAATGAAATTAAACTTAATACTTGAAAAATACAGAGACAAGACGGAAATATCTGCAAGAACACCATGAATTTCCAAAAAGGAAGATCATGAGTTGATTGCCTTGATCGCTTTAAGGGAGTCAGGTTGCAGAGTTGGGGAAGTGATCCCTAAATTCAGCGTTGAGAAGGGCAAATATGATAGCCAAAGCTTCTGCCAAAAGAGCCGACGAAATGAAGGAACATGCACAGGAGTGGGAGGAGATCTGCCCACGATCCTGGAAGAACACCCATCCGAAACCTGCACACCCAGCTGAATCATTATCAGCTACCCACGCTGCATCTGTGCATCAAATGAGAGACCCATCATCCATCCCTATCGATCCGGTCCGAGGAGTCAGATTTTGGGGGATAAGTATCGTCGAAATTGCTTGGGCCAAGCTCCATTCCCGTTCTAGGAATGAAATTAAACTTAATACTTGAAAAATACAGAGACAAGACGGAAATATCTGCAAGAACACCATGAATTTCCAAAAAGGAAGATCATGAGTTGATTGCCTTGATCGCTTTAAGGGAGTCAGGTTGCAGAGTTGGGGAAGTGATCCCTAAATTCAGCGTTGAGAAGGGCAAATATGATAGCCAAAGCTTCTGCCAAAAGAGCCGACGAAATGAAGGAACATGCACAGGAGTGGGAGGAGATCTGCCCACGATCCTGGAAGAACACCCATCCGAAACCTGCACACCCAGCTGAATCATTATCAGCTACCCACGCTGCATCTGTGCATCAAATGAGAGACCCATCATCCATCCCTATCGATCCGGTCCGAGGAGTCAGATTTTGGGGGATAAGTATCGTCGAAATTGCTTGGGCCAAGCTCCATTCCCGTTCTAGGAATGAAATTAAACTTAATACTTGAAAAATACAGAGACAAGACGGAAATATCTGCAAGAACACCATGAATTTCCAAAAAGGAAGATCATGAGTTGATTGCCTTGATCGCTTTAAGGGAGTCAGGTTGCAGAGTTGGGGAAGTGATCCCTAAATTCAGCGTTGAGAAGGGCAAATATGATAGCCAAAGCTTCTGCCAAAAGAGCCGACGAAATGAAGGAACATGCACAGGAGTGGGAGGAGATCTGCCCACGATCCTGGAAGAACACCCATCCGAAACCTGCACACCCAGCTGAATCATTATCAGCTACCCACGCTGCATCTGTGCATCAAATGAGAGACCCATCATCCATCCCTATCGATCCGGTCCGAGGAGTCAGATTTTGGGGGATAAGTATCGTCGAAATTGCTTGGGCCAAGCTCCATTCCCGTTCTAGGAATGAAATTAAACTTAATACTTGAAAAATACAGAGACAAGACGGAAATATCTGCAAGAACACCATGAATTTCCAAAAAGGAAGATCATGAGTTGATTGCCTTGATCGCTTTAAGGGAGTCAGGTTGCAGAGTTGGGGAAGTGATCCCTAAATTCAGCGTTGAGAAGGGCAAATATGATAGCCAAAGCTTCTGCCAAAAGAGCCGACGAAATGAAGGAACATGCACAGGAGTGGGAGGAGATCTGCCCACGATCCTGGAAGAACACCCATCCGAAACCTGCACACCCAGCTGAATCATTATCAGCTACCCACGCTGCATCTGTGCATCAAATGAGAGACCCATCATCCATCCCTATCGATCCGGTCCGAGGAGTCAGATTTTGGGGGATAAGTATCGTCGAAATTGCTTGGGCCAAGCTCCATTCCCGTTCTAGGAATGAAATTAAACTTAATACTTGAAAAATACAGAGACAAGACGGAAATATCTGCAAGAACACCATGAATTTCCAAAAAGGAAGATCATGAGTTGATTGCCTTGATCGCTTTAAGGGAGTCAGGTTGCAGAGTTGGGGAAGTGATCCCTAAATTCAGCGTTGAGAAGGGCAAATATGATAGCCAAAGCTTCTGCCAAAAGAGCCGACGAAATGAAGGAACATGCACAGGAGTGGGAGGAGATCTGCCCACGATCCTGGAAGAACACCCATCCGAAACCTGCACACCCAGCTGAATCATTATCAGCTACCCACGCTGCATCTGTGCATCAAATGAGAGACCCATCATCCATCCCTATCGATCCGGTCCGAGGAGTCAGATTTTGGGGGATAAGTATCGTCGAAATTGCTTGGGCCAAGCTCCATTCCCGTTCTAGGAATGAAATTAAACTTAATACTTGAAAAATACAGAGACAAGACGGAAATATCTGCAAGAACACCATGAATTTCCAAAAAGGAAGATCATGAGTTGATTGCCTTGATCGCTTTAAGGGAGTCAGGTTGCAGAGTTGGGGAAGTGATCCCTAAATTCAGCGTTGAGAAGGGCAAATATGATAGCCAAAGCTTCTGCCAAAAGAGCCGACGAAATGAAGGAACATGCACAGGAGTGGGAGGAGATCTGCCCACGATCCTGGAAGAACACCCATCCGAAACCTGCACACCCAGCTGAATCATTATCAGCTACCCACGCTGCATCTGTGCATCAAATGAGAGACCCATCATCCATCCCTATCGATCCGGTCCGAGGAGTCAGATTTTGGGGGATAAGTATCGTCGAAATTGCTTGGGCCAAGCTCCATTCCCGTTCTAGGAATGAAATTAAACTTAATACTTGAAAAATACAGAGACAAGACGGAAATATCTGCAAGAACACCATGAATTTCCAAAAAGGAAGATCATGAGTTGATTGCCTTGATCGCTTTAAGGGAGTCAGGTTGCAGAGTTGGGGAAGTGATCCCTAAATTCAGCGTTGAGAAGGGCAAATATGATAGCCAAAGCTTCTGCCAAAAGAGCCGACGAAATGAAGGAACATGCACAGGAGTGGGAGGAGATCTGCCCACGATCCTGGAAGAACACCCATCCGAAACCTGCACACCCAGCTGAATCATTATCAGCTACCCACGCTGCATCTGTGCATCAAATGAGAGACCCATCATCCATCCCTATCGATCCGGTCCGAGGAGTCAGATTTTGGGGGATAAGTATCGTCGAAATTGCTTGGGCCAAGCTCCATTCCCGTTCTAGGAATGAAATTAAACTTAATACTTGAAAAATACAGAGACAAGACGGAAATATCTGCAAGAACACCATGAATTTCCAAAAAGGAAGATCATGAGTTGATTGCCTTGATCGCTTTAAGGGAGTCAGGTTGCAGAGTTGGGGAAGTGATCCCTAAATTCAGCGTTGAGAAGGGCAAATATGATAGCCAAAGCTTCTGCCAAAAGAGCCGACGAAATGAAGGAACATGCACAGGAGTGGGAGGAGATCTGCCCACGATCCTGGAAGAACACCCATCCGAAACCTGCACACCCAGCTGAATCATTATCAGCTACCCACGCTGCATCTGTGCATCAAATGAGAGACCCATCATCCATCCCTATCGATCCGGTCCGAGGAGTCAGATTTTGGGGGATAAGTATCGTCGAAATTGCTTGGGCCAAGCTCCATTCCCGTTCTAGGAATGAAATTAAACTTAATACTTGAAAAATACAGAGACAAGACGGAAATATCTGCAAGAACACCATGAATTTCCAAAAAGGAAGATCATGAGTTGATTGCCTTGATCGCTTTAAGGGAGTCAGGTTGCAGAGTTGGGGAAGTGATCCCTAAATTCAGCGTTGAGAAGGGCAAATATGATAGCCAAAGCTTCTGCCAAAAGAGCCGACGAAATGAAGGAACATGCACAGGAGTGGGAGGAGATCTGCCCACGATCCTGGAAGAACACCCATCCGAAACCTGCACACCCAGCTGAATCATTATCAGCTACCCACGCTGCATCTGTGCATCAAATGAGAGACCCATCATCCATCCCTATCGATCCGGTCCGAGGAGTCAGATTTTGGGGGATAAGTATCGTCGAAATTGCTTGGGCCAAGCTCCATTCCCGTTCTAGGAATGAAATTAAACTTAATACTTGAAAAATACAGAGACAAGACGGAAATATCTGCAAGAACACCATGAATTTCCAAAAAGGAAGATCATGAGTTGATTGCCTTGATCGCTTTAAGGGAGTCAGGTTGCAGAGTTGGGGAAGTGATCCCTAAATTCAGCGTTGAGAAGGGCAAATATGATAGCCAAAGCTTCTGCCAAAAGAGCCGACGAAATGAAGGAACATGCACAGGAGTGGGAGGAGATCTGCCCACGATCCTGGAAGAACACCCATCCGAAACCTGCACACCCAGCTGAATCATTATCAGCTACCCACGCTGCATCTGTGCATCAAATGAGAGACCCATCATCCATCCCTATCGATCCGGTCCGAGGAGTCAGATTTTGGGGGATAAGTATCGTCGAAATTGCTTGGGCCAAGCTCCATTCCCGTTCTAGGAATGAAATTAAACTTAATACTTGAAAAATACAGAGACAAGACGGAAATATCTGCAAGAACACCATGAATTTCCAAAAAGGAAGATCATGAGTTGATTGCCTTGATCGCTTTAAGGGAGTCAGGTTGCAGAGTTGGGGAAGTGATCCCTAAATTCAGCGTTGAGAAGGGCAAATATGATAGCCAAAGCTTCTGCCAAAAGAGCCGACGAAATGAAGGAACATGCACAGGAGTGGGAGGAGATCTGCCCACGATCCTGGAAGAACACCCATCCGAAACCTGCACACCCAGCTGAATCATTATCAGCTACCCACGCTGCATCTGTGCATCAAATGAGAGACCCATCATCCATCCCTATCGATCCGGTCCGAGGAGTCAGATTTTGGGGGATAAGTATCGTCGAAATTGCTTGGGCCAAGCTCCATTCCCGTTCTAGGAATGAAATTAAACTTAATACTTGAAAAATACAGAGACAAGACGGAAATATCTGCAAGAACACCATGAATTTCCAAAAAGGAAGATCATGAGTTGATTGCCTTGATCGCTTTAAGGGAGTCAGGTTGCAGAGTTGGGGAAGTGATCCCTAAATTCAGCGTTGAGAAGGGCAAATATGATAGCCAAAGCTTCTGCCAAAAGAGCCGACGAAATGAAGGAACATGCACAGGAGTGGGAGGAGATCTGCCCACGATCCTGGAAGAACACCCATCCGAAACCTGCACACCCAGCTGAATCATTATCAGCTACCCACGCTGCATCTGTGCATCAAATGAGAGACCCATCATCCATCCCTATCGATCCGGTCCGAGGAGTCAGATTTTGGGGGATAAGTATCGTCGAAATTGCTTGGGCCAAGCTCCATTCCCGTTCTAGGAATGAAATTAAACTTAATACTTGAAAAATACAGAGACAAGACGGAAATATCTGCAAGAACACCATGAATTTCCAAAAAGGAAGATCATGAGTTGATTGCCTTGATCGCTTTAAGGGAGTCAGGTTGCAGAGTTGGGGAAGTGATCCCTAAATTCAGCGTTGAGAAGGGCAAATATGATAGCCAAAGCTTCTGCCAAAAGAGCCGACGAAATGAAGGAACATGCACAGGAGTGGGAGGAGATCTGCCCACGATCCTGGAAGAACACCCATCCGAAACCTGCACACCCAGCTGAATCATTATCAGCTACCCACGCTGCATCTGTGCATCAAATGAGAGACCCATCATCCATCCCTATCGATCCGGTCCGAGGAGTCAGATTTTGGGGGATAAGTATCGTCGAAATTGCTTGGGCCAAGCTCCATTCCCGTTCTAGGAATGAAATTAAACTTAATACTTGAAAAATACAGAGACAAGACGGAAATATCTGCAAGAACACCATGAATTTCCAAAAAGGAAGATCATGAGTTGATTGCCTTGATCGCTTTAAGGGAGTCAGGTTGCAGAGTTGGGGAAGTGATCCCTAAATTCAGCGTTGAGAAGGGCAAATATGATAGCCAAAGCTTCTGCCAAAAGAGCCGACGAAATGAAGGAACATGCACAGGAGTGGGAGGAGATCTGCCCACGATCCTGGAAGAACACCCATCCGAAACCTGCACACCCAGCTGAATCATTATCAGCTACCCACGCTGCATCTGTGCATCAAATGAGAGACCCATCATCCATCCCTATCGATCCGGTCCGAGGAGTCAGATTTTGGGGGATAAGTATCGTCGAAATTGCTTGGGCCAAGCTCCATTCCCGTTCTAGGAATGAAATTAAACTTAATACTTGAAAAATACAGAGACAAGACGGAAATATCTGCAAGAACACCATGAATTTCCAAAAAGGAAGATCATGAGTTGATTGCCTTGATCGCTTTAAGGGAGTCAGGTTGCAGAGTTGGGGAAGTGATCCCTAAATTCAGCGTTGAGAAGGGCAAATATGATAGCCAAAGCTTCTGCCAAAAGAGCCGACGAAATGAAGGAACATGCACAGGAGTGGGAGGAGATCTGCCCACGATCCTGGAAGAACACCCATCCGAAACCTGCACACCCAGCTGAATCATTATCAGCTACCCACGCTGCATCTGTGCATCAAATGAGAGACCCATCATCCATCCCTATCGATCCGGTCCGAGGAGTCAGATTTTGGGGGATAAGTATCGTCGAAATTGCTTGGGCCAAGCTCCATTCCCGTTCTAGGAATGAAATTAAACTTAATACTTGAAAAATACAGAGACAAGACGGAAATATCTGCAAGAACACCATGAATTTCCAAAAAGGAAGATCATGAGTTGATTGCCTTGATCGCTTTAAGGGAGTCAGGTTGCAGAGTTGGGGAAGTGATCCCTAAATTCAGCGTTGAGAAGGGCAAATATGATAGCCAAAGCTTCTGCCAAAAGAGCCGACGAAATGAAGGAACATGCACAGGAGTGGGAGGAGATCTGCCCACGATCCTGGAAGAACACCCATCCGAAACCTGCACACCCAGCTGAATCATTATCAGCTACCCACGCTGCATCTGTGCATCAAATGAGAGACCCATCATCCATCCCTATCGATCCGGTCCGAGGAGTCAGATTTTGGGGGATAAGTATCGTCGAAATTGCTTGGGCCAAGCTCCATTCCCGTTCTAGGAATGAAATTAAACTTAATACTTGAAAAATACAGAGACAAGACGGAAATATCTGCAAGAACACCATGAATTTCCAAAAAGGAAGATCATGAGTTGATTGCCTTGATCGCTTTAAGGGAGTCAGGTTGCAGAGTTGGGGAAGTGATCCCTAAATTCAGCGTTGAGAAGGGCAAATATGATAGCCAAAGCTTCTGCCAAAAGAGCCGACGAAATGAAGGAACATGCACAGGAGTGGGAGGAGATCTGCCCACGATCCTGGAAGAACACCCATCCGAAACCTGCACACCCAGCTGAATCATTATCAGCTACCCACGCTGCATCTGTGCATCAAATGAGAGACCCATCATCCATCCCTATCGATCCGGTCCGAGGAGTCAGATTTTGGGGGATAAGTATCGTCGAAATTGCTTGGGCCAAGCTCCATTCCCGTTCTAGGAATGAAATTAAACTTAATACTTGAAAAATACAGAGACAAGACGGAAATATCTGCAAGAACACCATGAATTTCCAAAAAGGAAGATCATGAGTTGATTGCCTTGATCGCTTTAAGGGAGTCAGGTTGCAGAGTTGGGGAAGTGATCCCTAAATTCAGCGTTGAGAAGGGCAAATATGATAGCCAAAGCTTCTGCCAAAAGAGCCGACGAAATGAAGGAACATGCACAGGAGTGGGAGGAGATCTGCCCACGATCCTGGAAGAACACCCATCCGAAACCTGCACACCCAGCTGAATCATTATCAGCTACCCACGCTGCATCTGTGCATCAAATGAGAGACCCATCATCCATCCCTATCGATCCGGTCCGAGGAGTCAGATTTTGGGGGATAAGTATCGTCGAAATTGCTTGGGCCAAGCTCCATTCCCGTTCTAGGAATGAAATTAAACTTAATACTTGAAAAATACAGAGACAAGACGGAAATATCTGCAAGAACACCATGAATTTCCAAAAAGGAAGATCATGAGTTGATTGCCTTGATCGCTTTAAGGGAGTCAGGTTGCAGAGTTGGGGAAGTGATCCCTAAATTCAGCGTTGAGAAGGGCAAATATGATAGCCAAAGCTTCTGCCAAAAGAGCCGACGAAATGAAGGAACATGCACAGGAGTGGGAGGAGATCTGCCCACGATCCTGGAAGAACACCCATCCGAAACCTGCACACCCAGCTGAATCATTATCAGCTACCCACGCTGCATCTGTGCATCAAATGAGAGACCCATCATCCATCCCTATCGATCCGGTCCGAGGAGTCAGATTTTGGGGGATAAGTATCGTCGAAATTGCTTGGGCCAAGCTCCATTCCCGTTCTAGGAATGAAATTAAACTTAATACTTGAAAAATACAGAGACAAGACGGAAATATCTGCAAGAACACCATGAATTTCCAAAAAGGAAGATCATGAGTTGATTGCCTTGATCGCTTTAAGGGAGTCAGGTTGCAGAGTTGGGGAAGTGATCCCTAAATTCAGCGTTGAGAAGGGCAAATATGATAGCCAAAGCTTCTGCCAAAAGAGCCGACGAAATGAAGGAACATGCACAGGAGTGGGAGGAGATCTGCTCACGATCCTGGAAGAACACCCATCCGAAACCTGCACACCCAGCTGAATCATTATCAGCTACCCACTCTGCATATGTGCAGCAAATGAGAGACCCATCATCCATCCCTATCGATCCGGTCCGAGGAGTCAGATTTTGGGGGATAAGTATCGTCGAAATTGCTTGGGCCAAGCTTCGTTTCTGTGCATCGAGAAAATTCTATTTTCGAATATTTTCTGATTTCTGGAGATCCAAAGAGCCCAACAGATTCATGGGTATAGGATTCCTCTGTCCAATCCGAAAGGTGGCAGAGTATAAAGAGGTTGAACCGCTGAAAGTCCTGCGGCTAAAGTTGCAACCTGAGTTGGGTTAAACTCAGTATTGAAAGGTGTTCCTTGCCAAACGTCTCGAGCAAACTGACATTGGAAGAGGAGATGAAGAATTGTCTCAGGAGCATCACATCTGCAGCATTTAGTATTCACTTGAATCTGCCTGATCTCTAGTTGCTCTCCGACCGGTAAAGCTCCCTGTAGCGATTTCCACAGAAACATCTTTATCTTGGGTGCTGTTGTTACTTTCCATACCTGTTTAATCCAATTATTTTAAAATTTATTTTACTTGCATTGAATCCATGTTTTTTTCCATGTTTTAAAATTTAGTATCTTTTTGTTTATATTCTTCTTTTTCTTTATTTTTATCTTCTTCTCTATATATTTTTTTAATATAATTCGTTAACTTCTCGATTTTTTATTGAATATTTTGTTGTGTTTTAAGATTTTATAGGTTGGAGTTAACTTCTTAATTTATTCTATATCATATTTTTCACTTGTACCAAAGTTTAATTACCGTAACTTATTTGAAAATAAGGATTAAATCACTCAAAAAAATATAATGATATACTCAAAAATTATGTATTATATAATATTAATATATTTTTTATTTTTTAAAATTAAATTATAATTTCATCTACTTATAATAAATTTTAAATAGTTGAAATCAAATTTAATAGTTTTTATGTATATTTAATTGTATATATGTTAATATTTATTTATGTTACTTGACGATTAAAAAATTACTTTTTCAATTTATCATTTTAAGGATTTCTTTATTTATGCGTTTGAAGCATAAAATTATAATTGATATACATATAAATTAAAAAAATGCTTCTAATTTAATATATAAAACATATAGACAATATCATAATTTTTTAGAGAGGGTTGTGAAAGAATACACATGGCATAATGGGAAAAGTACGGTCTTCTTTTATTGAGAAGATTATGGGTTTGAATCCGCATGAATGCAAAATAAGAAGATAAAAATATTATGTTTGGTTCAGATTTAATACTAGTAAAATAACTTTTTGGAAATTAAATAATAAATGAGATATACTCTGAGATGCTGACGTGGCAGGTCCTGTAAACAGTTATTAAGCTTTTATATAGTAGAAAATAAGGATAAAATCACTCAAAAAAATAATTATATATTAAAATTATGTATTATATACGATTTATATATTTATTATTTTTTAAATTAAATTATAATTTCACCACCTTATAATAATTTTTAAATAGTTATATTCAAATTTAGTGGTTTTTTGTATAGTTAATTGTACATATGTTAATATTTATTTATGTTACTTGATGTTTAGAAAAAAGAGAATTAATTGCTTTTTTCAATTTATCATTTTGAGGTTTTTTTAATTTATATTTTGGTGCATAAGTCTATAATGATATATATATAAATTTAAAAAAAAAGTCCTTCTAATTTAATATGTAAAATATAGAGACAATATCATACATTTTTATAGAGAGTTATCAAAAAGTGTTTATGGCAGAATGGAAAAAATGTCTTCTTTTATTTAGAGGATTATGAGTTCAAGTCCCCTTGAATGCAAATAAGAGGGTAAAAATATTTTATTTGGTTCAGATTTTATTCAAATAAAAATAAATTTTAAAAAAATAAATGAGGAAGTGCCACGTGGTGCTCTCTCATGTGCTGACGTGGTATAAGTAGGAGAGAGCCCTTGCGCTTTCATATAGTAGATTAATCAAAGCAGAGAACTTTTCTCTTTTCTCGTGGATTCCAAAATTTTATTTCTCAAGTTTGTCGCTTGCAAACTTAATTTCATTATAAGTTTAGCGCTTGCTAATCCTAAAAGTTTTTCGACTGCGTCACTTTAGATGTGCAACATTGCACCTACCACCCAAGATATATAATTTTTTCCACACAAGTCAAGGACAGCGATCTCGAGCTTTGCAAAATTTGACATTATTATTGAATAACAAAAACTTAACTCATTTATTTTAATAAAAACATTTATTGTAAGACTTTAAAATTTTTCCACATGCAGAATTTAAAACAATAATTGAAAACAATCTGAGGAGGCAAGGAGGAGTTATAAAACGTCCACTCTATAAATAAATAAATGAACAAGGATGAAGGTTTTAACCTCTCACTCCATAAATAAATAAACAAAGATGATGGTTTTAACATCCCACACCATAAATATGATGTGAGGAGACATAGCCTACCATGTGATCTTATGATCGTGAAGGCAGAGCCTACCATAACGATCGGCTCGGAGAAGTCAAAGCTTATCATCCTGGCATAACATAGAAACAGAGAAAGCAGAGCATATATTTCCGTAAACAATATATATAAATTAAATTGAACATAAATTAAATCCCACATTTTTGGTATAGAACATATTGTGATGATAATGCGTTGTAAAACTAGATATTTTAGATAAATCCGACCCTCAAAAATAATATTTGAATGGGTCCTATAGCTTAATACCGAAATATTCAAAACCCAAAAGAATCGATACGAATCCGAACGAGTATTTGAATGCCCAAGACTAGTCTTACTATGCATGGATTCTTGAAGCTCTGCATCCATAGGTATGGTCTAGACCAACATCCACTCCTCGGATTACCATATCATCCGCTATATCCTTTCCTCACTGATAGCAGGATTTTGCTAATCAATTACTCAATCCTACTATACATGTCATTGCAGTATTTGAGGATCAATCCGTATGGGTTGTTGTGACAAAAGGAATTCATAAAACTTTTTAATCTAAGCAAGTCTAGTGAAGGTTTTGGTATGGTATTAGTAACAATAAACAAGGTGAAAGACAAGCTATCTTCCAGAATAGTAAAAATAAAACAGAGATAAATAAAAACAAAACAGAGTTCTAAAAGGTTTTTGTAAATTTTGGAAGGATGAATCCAAGGTTATGGTATTGATTTTCAGGTGTTTAAAAGTGTAATCAATGATGTCATTCTACTTATATAAAT
>JAHZTW010000065.1:154171-172269 GCA_020283515.1 Alliaria petiolata | reverse complement strand
AATCCTACTACACATGTCATTGCAGTATTTGAGGATCAATCCATATGGGTTGTTGTGACAAAAGGAATTCATAAAACTTCTTAATCTAAGCAAGTCTAGTGAAGGTTTTGGTATGGTATTAGTAACAATAAACAAGGTGAAAGACAAGCTATCTTCAAGAATAGTAAAAAAAAAACAGAGATAAATAAAAACAAAACAGAGTTCTAAAAGGTTTTTGTAAATTTTGGAAGGATGAATCCAAGGTTATGGTATTGATTTTCAGGTGTTTAAAAGTGTAATCAATGATGTCATTCTACTTATATAAATGCTAATCCCCAAGCTTAGAACTTCAAGAATAGATTAAACCACTTTCATGGACTTATTCTTTTCATCACATTTCTAATCAAGAACAAACTTTCATTTGTGATCAAAGATGCAACAAGCATAAAGATTCAGTTCTAATATGCTAATAAATACCTTAGACAATCACTTTCATGAACTAAGTATGTAAATATCTTGCTTAAATGATCCAGAAATTTTACTAATCTTTTGGATGAGAAAATTCCCTAGAAATCTAATTCAACATGATCAAAGTTGAAATTAGCATTAAGAGCACTAAGCAAGAAGAGATATGGAAAAATTAACTCATAGACATCAAGACTAACACCCTAAACACCCTAGATCTAACCAACCTTAGATTCTAAATAACTACTCACTAAACATGGTTAAATTCATAAATATATTGAAGTAGATATTGGTAAACATAAATATAAAGAAGAAGATGATAGAATAGACAAACTCTTGGATTGCAAACACTCTTGAAAATATCTTACAAAGTTGATTTAAAACCAAAAGGAGAAAGACTTTTTAAACAAGAACAATGGATTTAAAACAAGAACAAATGATGATTTAGGTAAAAGATTGTAATAAGAGCTTAGAGAAAATGTGTAAAAGAAGCTTGGCCTCAACAATGGCCAAAAACAGAGATATAAATGCCAAATTTTCGTTCTTTGGTGGAGAAGTTAGGTCAAACCGGGTTTAAACCGAATTTTCTTTGATTTTGCACTGAACCAGCTGGTTTATGAACAGGGGATCGATCGATCTGAAAACTTACGTTTTTGTTGCTCATCATGGGATCGATCGATCTAAATCAGATCGATCGATCTGTCTTAAAATCGCCCTATCTCTTGAACCGCTGATCTGTTTGACTTGAAACCACCACCAAACGAAAGCCAACTCAATTATCTATGACTTTTATGAAGAACGCCGAGGCTAAATCGGAATGGAAACCCTTCGTCGAGGCTGATTTTTCAGTCGATCAAAATAATCGCTCAAAACTTCCAGACGGATATGGGTTTGGTAAAATCGTTTTATCTTTTTAACCACTGGTCATAATGACTGGAAACAACCACCGTAGGAAAGGTAACTCAATTGTCTATGACTTTTGTGAAGATCTCTAAGCCTGAATCAGAATGGAAAGTCTTTGTATGGTCTGATCTTTGAGTCACTTTAGGAGGCATGGACTTGTATCGGCTGCAACATCTCGGTACATGAAGTCGGTATGGTGCCAGATGACGTTTGCTTGCTTCTTATTCTTCTCTACTTGGTGCTAGATCATCCTCCAAGCTTCAGCAAGTCTCCATATGATCCAAATCACCTGAAATAACACCCCAAATGCAAGGATATGCAAGAAAATGCAAGACCTAAAGCTTAGACTTAATAACTCTAAAATGGATGCAAACTAGACTATATGGACAAGTTATATGCATGAAATAATGCAAATGCTACACTAAATGGATGATAAAATGATGTAAATATGCTAACTATCACTCACCACCATCGAGGTAAACCCACCTCACTATGGCTAATTTTCAAAAGAAGCATACCTTCTACTTTGGTACTTGGCAGATCTGTATACCATTGGAGCACTTTTTGACAAAAGCCAGCTGATTCAATACTTAGAAAAGTGCATCATGACAAGAAAGAAACCGCATTACAAGCTTTTGTATAAATGGTTTACTCTGTTCCACGATGTGACATGGTGGCAAGAACATTGATATATCATGGTTTTTACCCATTTTTGGACCATGATATAAGTGTTTTTATTGAGTCTTAATGCTATTTTCGAGTCTATATAGAGTCTATGCAGGTTCAGGTACAATTGGAGATAAACTGGAGATTTGGATGCATTTTGGAGCTTAATGGAATGAAGTCACGAAGTGTTGAAGTTGGATTGAAGATGCACGATGGGTGTCGATCGACACCACCTCTGTGTCGATCGACACCGACTTTCCTAAAACCAAAGACGTGAAGATTCCAGAATTTTGAAGAAAAAGGAAATCTCAAGACTTTTCCTAATCTTAAAGGGAATTGAAGATTCGTACCTAGGCCTATAAATATAGGTTTTATGCCATTGTTTAGGCAATCATCACTTATTATTTTAGAGAGACAAAGAGAGAGTTTAGGTTTTGAGAGCTTTTATGGAGAAAAATCTGCACTCTGTTCTTGAGAGATTTGGAACCCTTGTATCTTTTCTTCTATTCTTTTTATGCAAAATACTTATTCTATGATGTTTGCTGCATCCATGTCTGAGTTGTTTCATAGTTAGGTTGTGGGGTTTTCAAGGGATTGATGATAGGTTGTTAGAATTGATTTTCGGTTGGGATTATTTGCTTGTTCTTCATCTTTGATTGCTTTAACTCTGAAATTTAGGATTGATCACCTAGATTTCGAAACCCTAGGTTGTTTAGCAGATGCAAAGGTATTGTTATTCACTTAGCGATTAAATCATTAGATGAGCATTGAATCTGTTCGCAGCGACAACTGGTTTAGGTCTTTGTGAACAATATCGAACCTGAAATTAATGCATGTTTCTATCTTTGAATTCGCAGCGAAAGTTGGCTTTCTAGGTTTAGACATTGATAACATCTGCAGCGAAAGCTGATTTGTTTGTGCTTTGTGTTTCGAGTTCTAGAACAATTAATCATGATAGTAATCTAATCTGCAATCTTGAATCTTCCTGAGATACCTCACTGCCTAGCGCTTTGTCTTCCTGATTTTTAAGAACCTGAATCGAATTGCCTTGTTTATTTTATTGCTTTTTACTGCTTTCCTATTTTACTCTTGGACTAAAATCTAAATTAGAATTTGTCTAGTTACTTCGATTCTCTGTGGAATTCGATCCCTAAGTACTACAGTGATCTCTTAATTTGAGAGAGTAGCTCAGGGTTAATTTGAGCATATCAAATTTTGGCGCCGTGGCCGGGGAATCGATAGTTTTCTAAGCAGATTTCTTGTTTAGAATTTTCGTCTAAGTTTTAGCTAACTTTTTACTAACTACTTTACTTTCTTTTGTTTCAGGTGTATGCCAAAACGCCACACCAGGAGCAAAAAGGAAGCAGAGCTAACTGTACTCGACAACCAGGCACTTGCAAAACTAGAACGCACAAACCAAAAAGCTGCGAGAGCGTCGATCGACACCAGGAGCATCGATCGACACCCAACACAGAAAAAGATACCAAACGCTATAGTGATGGTGCCAGACGCGACAGGTCTGCTACGAGACAGAGAAGGAAACAGACGCAATGAGGAAGGGGCACTACTGAATGAAGCCGGAGCTGTAATCGCTGAACCAGCCAATGACGCAGAGCGTGGGCGCACCCTTGGAGATTACAACAGGAATGATCAGTTCTACGAAAATAGAGCTACAATTCGCCTACCTACCTTACAGAGGAATGACTTTAAGCTGAAGCCCGCATTCTACACTCTTGTGGCTCAGCACCCTTTTCATGGTCTTCCTCATGAGCACCCAATGGACCATCTAGAAAGGTTTGAGGATCTGGCGTCCAGTATTAAGGCACATGGAGTGTCTGATGACTACCTCTACTGCAAGCTCTTCCCATATTCTCTTAGTGGAGATGCTGCGTACTGGCTGAAGCAATTGGAACCTGGTTCTTTGACCACTTGGGAGGAGACCAAGAATGCCTTTCTCAACAATTTCTTTGATGATGCGAGATCTGAGGAGCTGAGAATGAAGATCTCTACCTTTTCTCAAGGACCTACTGAAGCATTCAAGGGTTCTTAGAAAAGATTCAAGGCATACCAAAGAGATTGCCCCCATCACGGATTCACCGATGTTCAACTGCTCGGAATTTTCTTCAGAGGGATAGACTGGAGGTACCAGATGGCGCTTGATGCTGCAAGCAATGGGAACTTCAATACTAGGTCCCCAGCAGATGCAATTAAGCTGATTGAGAACTTGGTATCTAGCAACAGTACCAAGAATGCTGATCTTCAAAGGAAAACATCAGCTAGCTCTAATGATGGAGGACAAATCGCAGAGATGAAGGCCATGCTTGGATCTATGCATAACCTTCTAGTGGGAAGAAACAAGTTCAATTTGCTGCAGAAGTGGAGCATTTCGAACCAACTGCAGCAGCTCAAGAGGAAGACTGCAATTACATCAATGGAAGTGGTTTTCAGGGGAACAAGTTCTACAATGGAAACAACCAGAGAAACACCTTCTCTGGAATTCAGAATTCCGGTGGTTACTCTCCAAGATCCAACTTTCAGAAGACTGAGTTTCAGAAGCCTTTCCAGAGCACCAACTACACCAGAAACTATGGTTCTTCTTCTTACCAAAACCCACCAGCTCAATCTTCTGAAGATAATGGTATGAAAGCAATGATGGAACAACTTTTAGAGGGACAACATAAGATGACAATGAGCTTTAATGGGAAGATTGATAACATGTATCAAGATCTGACTGGAAAGATGGATGCCATGTACCATGACTTGAATGGAAAGTTCGAATCTTTGAACACTTATGTCAAGAAATTGGATAATCAAGTGAAACTGCGGAATCTGTGAGAAGACAAGAATGATTTCTTCCTAGAAAGACTGATACAAATCCCAGACATCATGTCAATGCCATCATGGTGAGAAGTGCATAAAATTTCGTGGAGATTGAGAAGTTTGAGGAGCTTGAAAAAGAAGATGTTGCAGTTGCAGAGTTGGTGTCGATCGACACCACTGCAGCGTGTCGATCGACACGAAGAGAAAATCTCGATTTTCGAGCTCTGACGGACCATAATCGAGTTCGATCGACACAGCATCCTCGACACAAAAGACTAGTGTCGATCGACACCAGCTGGGTATCTATCAACACCCTTCCCAGATTTCGCCAAACACACCCAAAGCTTCACAAATTGCAGAGGAAAGGGTTTACAAGCCTAAGGTTCCATATCCTTTGTTACCCAAACACCTAAGGCCGCCCATTAGTGAAGAGAAACTGGCTGCTTTCAACAAGAGGGTGGAAAGGATTCCTAAGGAGATCTCTTTTGATGAACCTTATGAGAGGTATCCTTTGTGTGCATTCTTTCAGAATAGCAGAGAAAGTTTTGAGAAAATGGAAGAACTCTTTCAAAAGGCGAGATATACACCACCACCAATGAAGCAGCTGCTTAAGGTTGAAGATCCAGGGATGTTTGTTGTTTCATGCTCCATTGGAGGAGTTGTGTTTGAACAATCTCTCTGCGATTCTGGTGCTAGCGTAAACTTCATGTCAAGGGACACTGCAGAGAGGCTAGGGATTGCTGACATTCACCCTTCAAACATGACTCTTGCATTCGCAAATTCTTCCACCACAATCTCATATGGTACAATTCCAAATTTACTTGTCAAAGTGGAGAATTGTCTAGTACCTACAGATTTTCAGGTTGTAGAGGTGAACAAGAATTCTATCATGCCATTCATCCTTGGAAGACCATTCATGGCCACAGTAGGAGCTATTGTAGACATGCCCAATAAGAGAATATATTTCTCTAATGTTGACAAAGAAGTGTTCTACAAAGATATCCCTACTACTAGAACCTCCAAACACATCTCTTACATTGATGTGATTGATAGAGAGGAGCTGGATACAATGGAGCAAGTGAACAAACAGTTTGATCAAGAGGCATTAGATGGAAATTCTCAGGAAGCTGTGGAGCTAGAAGATTGGAGTGGAAACATAGTTGTTGATCATCTCTTCAGGACTATGAGCAGAGATGAGGTTCTAATCAATGAAAAGTTGATAGATGAAGACGATTTTGTGATCGAGGCAAGGATTGCAGAACTGACTTGCAGGAAAAATGCAGAGATTCAAGCTACAGATTTGGTGTCGATCGACACCACTCCGAGTGTCGATCGACACCCTTCACAGATCAGTCCACAAGTCGTTTCCAAGGCTGCAAGTCCATCAGCTGTTGTCAAGCAGAAAACTCCACATCCTGCAGCTCAGAAACCTTCAAGAAAGCAAAGGTATGTACTTCATGGAATCAATTCCAAACCTCCTGATCATCTCAATATGAATTTAAAAGGTTCAAAAGGTGCTTCACACTTATACAAGCAACGAGATTCTCGTAGAAGGCTTTGTATTTCTTTTCATGATTATGCAGGAAAAAGAAGTGTCCCACCCGAACTCAAGCCCCACCCTGCTGCTGTTCCTCACTTCCTTGGTCGCTCCCATGCACCTAATGCCTATACACCACCATGGATGAAGAGACATTCTTCTGGGAAGCATTTGATGCCACCCTCTGATCCACCAGACATCTGACACCCGACAAAGTCGAGCTAATGACAGTAAAAAAAAAGCGCTTAGTGGGAGGCAACCCACTGGTAAGTTAGTTTTGAGTCAAATTTTTCTTTTACTTTTGAGTCAGTTTTCAGTTTGATTTGGAACCTTGGTTGGGTTATGAGATTGGACTAGATATTGGTGCTTTTAATCGTGTTATGTGAGTACTTTGACAGTGCAAGCTTTGGAGAACTCGGATTTACACTTTGATGGACCCAATTTATGATTTTGGGAAGTCGGAATTCGACTACAGACACAGTGTCGATCGACACCACATCTGTGTCGATCGACACCCCACGCGAACACAGGTAAGTACTTTCTCCTTGCTCGTTTCTTGGTTCCTTTTCATTTATTCTTTCCAACTTCGGGCTTAATAACACTGAGTACAGTGTTGTTCAAGTCGGGGGAGGAGAATATTGATGTATTTTGTTTTATTTTGGTTTTTAAGAGTCAATCAAAATGTTTTATTGAGTCAAAATTAGAAGAAACAACCAGTTTTCCAGAAGAAACAACCGCAAAGGATTGACACTTGAAGGACCATTACCATAGTAATTGATTTCGGGTTTTACTAGGTTGAAAGCTGTGAGTGGATCGGTCTAACAGAACGAGTTCAGATTCCTATTTCAAGCTTGGTATGCATTGGACTTGATTCCTCTTTCAGCACTGACAAGATAAGACAAATGCAGTCTCTCCTTGATCTTCCCTTGAGAAAAATCGAAAAAGAGTCTAAGTCAAGGAATAGTGCAAAGATCCTCATGAGCATGTCTCCTCACAAGAAAAAATATTAGTGAGCGCTCTAGAACCTGTCTCCTAACAAGGAACAAAAGTAAAGAGCAGCATTGTTCTAAGACTTCAAAAGAATAAGAAAAAGTCAATGAAAAGATCTGTAGAACACACTGAAAATGGGCAGCAATTGACTAAAGGAAGAGAAAATAGGAGAGCTGTGGAAATAATGTCTTGTTAAGGCGCTAAGGAATGAAAAGAATCTGTAAGTCTTTTGATCCATACCCTTTGCTTAATTTCAAAATTCCAAGTAGAAAGGGATCTGGACTTGATTTGGGAGATTGCTAGACTTGTGGTGATTATTCCAAAGTACTATCTGATGTTGGTTCAAAGGTATGTGGATTAAAGAGTGTTGGCACAATGTGGTGGTTCTGAAAGTTAGCTGGTGGTTTCTGTTTTCAAACCTCGATTCCATTCTAAGTTTCTGTTTTGCTTGAGGGCAAGCAAAAGCTAAGTCTGGGGGAGTTGATATATCATGGTTTTTACCCATTTTTGGACCATGATATAAGTGTTTTTATTGAGTCTTAATGCAATTTTCGAGTCTATATAGAGTCTATGCAGGTTCATGTACAATTGGAGCTAAACTGGAGATTTGGATGCATTTTGGAGCTTAATGGAATGAAGTCACGAAGTGTTGAAGTTGGATTGAAGATGCACGATGGGTGTCGATCGACACCACCTCTGTGTCGATCGACACCGACTTTCCTAAAACGAAAGACGTGAAGATTCCAGAATTTTGAAGAAAAAGGAAATCTCAAGACTTTTCCTAATCTTAAAGGGAATTGAAGATTCGTACCTAGGCCTATAAATATAGGTTTTATGCCATTGTTTAGGCAATCATCACTTATTATTTTAGAGAGACAAAGAGAGAGTTTAGGTTTTGAGAGCTTTTATGGAGAAAAATCTGCACTCTGTTCTTGAGAGATTTGGAACCCTTGTATCTTTTCTTCTATTCTTTTTATGCAAAATACTTATTCTGATGTTTGCTGCATCCATGTCTGAGTAGTTTCATAGTTAGGTTGTGGGGTTTTCAAGGGATTGATGATAGGTTGTTAGAATTGATTTTCGGTTGGGATTATTTGCTTGTTCTTCATCTTTGATTGCTTTAACTCTGAAATTTAGGATTGATCACCTAGATTTCGAAACCCTAGGTTGTTTAGCAGATGCAAAGGTATTGTTATTCACTTAGCGATTAAATCATTAGATGAGCATTGAATCTGTTCGCAGCGACAACTGGTTTAGGTCTTTGTGAACAATATCGAACCTAAAATTAATGCATGTTTCTATCTTTTAATTCGCAGCGAAAGTTGGCTTTCTAGGTTTAGACATTGATAACATCTGCAGCGAAAGCTGATTTGTTTGTGCTTTGTGGTTCGAGTTCTAGAACAATTAATCCTGATAGTAATCTAAACTGAAATCTTGAATCTTCCTGAGGTACCTCACTGCATAGCGCTTTGTCTTCCTTGATTTTAAGAACTTGAATTCGAACTTGCCTTGTTTATTTTATTGCTATTTACTGCTTTCCTATTTCACTCTTGGACTAAAACCTGAATTAGAATTTGTTTAGTTACTTCGATTCTCTGTGGAATTCGACCCCTAAGTACTACAGTGATCTCTTAATTTGGGAGAGTAGCTCAGGGTTAATTTGAGCATATCAAACATATTCGTGCACAAAAAGGTAAGACAGTTTTTGTCACATTCAAGATCATTACGAAGCAAGACCAAAAAAAATGGAGTGACGATCCAAACAAAGAATGAGGCCCAAGTCCCTACAAGTTACGAGAATGATGCTATTGACAGATAAAATTCCACCAAAGGAGAAGCAACCTGGTAGCACTAAACCACACAGATAAATCAAACTTGATGGCAGACTTTTTTGTCCACAAACGGCGCACTGGCACAACATGGACGTTTTTCCATCAGACTTTGTTGAGGAGATACGAGAAATATTAATAAGCTTTCGTGATCAGTACTCATGGTCTCAAGAACATCCTGACCATCCAATATACAGAGTTGAAGGACTACACTACAAAACCAGAAGGTATATCACAGGCCATAAAATCTACATGACAGAATATTCTAGCAGTGAGGAATACAACAAAGACTCCAACAATGAATAAGGCGACATCCGTCTCTTTTGAAGACAGGGGGAATAATAATAAATATGAGTGTTGAATAATTGAGTGGTGTGAATAAAATCAACGTACTCATTATAATGTATGTTGAATAAATTGTAAAGTGTGTGGATTGAATAAGATCAACATACTCATTATGATGTATGTTGAATAAGTTGTAAAATATCAAAGCAAATATGTAATGTAATATTCCCTAGGTTTGGTACTACAAGTACCAATATTTGGTGAGAGTTTAGATCCAAGCCAAGTGTGAGAAATAAATGAGAAATAAGTTTGATCATATAAACCTCCTATGTGGTTGTACCTACTATGTGTTTGTAAATTAATATATTTCTGGTCAAACGTGTTACTTCTCCAAGTCTCCCTTCAAACAATCGAGAAGCTAATTGTCATCGCAATTTAAAACAAAAATATTTTTTTTTGCACAAAAAATGAGAATGTGTTCTTTTTATTTCCTTTGACTAGTGTCAAAATATATTTTAATAGTTTTTCCCCTATTTTGACGGACAACAACATTTGCCGGAAATACATTCGCCTCTTACTGAAGGATATAATGAAAGTTTATAACAATTATATTTGCAATCCTCGATTCCTTTCTCACAAGGGCCGCCGATGCATGTTTTAAACTCTTCCATTATTCCAAAACCAATTTAACAAAAATTATTAAACCAATATAATCATTATGAAAAGAATTAAAACATATTCATATATTAAAAATAGTGAGTATTATTATAATAAGCTAGTACCTGAATTGTTATCGGTGCAATGAACATAAGAGATAACGAAGAGGATACTGAAACAAATGCTATAGACATTTTCGTGGAAATGACCATTTTTCTGTGAATTTATTTTTGTATGTTGTGTTTACATTAGATGGTAACATACATAATAACACAAACATACGAAAATGGAAAAATAATATACGAAAATGGAAAATGGAAAATGGAAATTTTTTCGTCCAAAAAAAAAAAACATACGAAAATGGAAAATTTTTCTGCCAAAATGTAAATAAGTAAAAAAATCTTGACTATTCAAAATACATTAAAAATATTGATTTCTATTTATTTTCTTTGACTATAATCAAATTAAATTAAAGAGAATGATATCTTTATCTAACTAACTATGAACATCAGATTAAAAAATCAGATTGTTTACTCTCCAAACTTATTTATGATGTTTCTGATTTATATTTAATATATTCTATTCCATCTGTGTGGATGATCCCATATTAGTATTTTTCTTATACATTTTACTATTAACTAGGAGAAGGTCCGTGTGTTGCACGGATTTGTGATTATTTTAATGTTTTAATTTTTAAAAATTTATTTATAATATTTATTTGTAAAAATTTGTGTTTAAATATTAATTTTTATTTTGTAAATATCATGTAGTTTTATAACTTTGTATTGAAGGATTGGTGGAATAATAATATCTATAGTGAATGAGAATTTCTTTTATTCATCGTAAACATCAAAATATCGAATTATTTCTTTTCGACAATAATTAAGGACATGTTATTTTATAGTATAACCAATCTGAAATACATTTGTGATGAAATTTGTGAATGTAAAATTAAATGTTAAGATATTTTTTAGTCTTTGTAGATTATCAAAACATATATCACATTGTCATATTCTTCTTGTGTAGCTTGGATTTGTGTTCTCTCTACGTCTCCAATTACAAAATCAACATATAGTTTTCTTGATACATTTGGATTGAAATCTTCAATTCCAAAAGAGACTTCGAGGCATTGTATGTTACGTGGTCGACGTGATAGCATAGATTTCTGAATAAAGTTTATAAAACTTTCGGTTAATGTACTTGATGTTGTGTCATCCATATCATGATAAGTGAGGTAGAAGTTAATCATATTTATTTATTTGAAGTATTTGATCGGTGCTAAAACGGATTGTGTAGTTGATGTTCTATTTTTGACGGAGTGGACATGTGATTTTGAGACGCAGTTTGTTCCGGTTGATTGTGTGAAATAAATTATATGATAGTGTAATGCATATATATATTCTATTGGAAATTTATGTTGTAATAAAAGTGAGTTGTGTTGTAGATTGTTGTATTGTATCTTCCATTTATAGATTGTTGTAGAATCTCTATTGCAGTTTTTTGTTTTTATTTTTTTTTTGTATATTGTATTTAATTATTTAGTGTAGTTGGATTTTTTAGTTTTTTTGTTGAGAAGTTTTTCCTTCAAATGTAAATGTTTAGAATGAAAGTATGTCAGCCCTAAATATTTTGGGACTCAGGATGGAAATCTACGGCTATGGGATGGAAACAGAGAACTAGTGAATTGGAAAATAATTCTCAAAAGGAAATATGATAGAACGTTCTGGAAAATTTCAGAATGATTTGAAAAAAAAAATATAGAATTTTCAAGTTTTTCATTTTTGAACGGGTAATTCGGGTACACGATCTAATACTCATTTCCTTCACATAGCCGTATTAATAAAATAAATGGTTTCGAATGGATAATTATTTTAAACGGGATGGGGAATGGAACAAAAAATTCGGGACGGTACAGGATGGAACAGGAAACTCGTCCCAAAATTTTCAGGGCTCTTGATAAAAAAAAACTTTATTATATGTTATAAGATATCACATTTGTTTTTTCTATAGTTATGTAGTTAATTATAGTTTTTTGGTTATTAAAAATGAGGAACACCTATTATTAAATTAAGAACAACAAAATAAAGAGATGAATTAAGTGTTACAATTATGAATTACATATTTCAATTTTTTATGTATTTTTTTTTCTTTAAATGTAGGTGACACCTCATCTGCCACATGTCAGCTTTCAAAGCTCACTTCTGAAAAAAAAATTTACCTTATTATATAAGAAGAAAAATTCAGGATGGTACAGGAGGGAACAAGAAACCCGTCCCAAAATTTTCAGGGCTCCTGATAAAAAAACTTTATTATATGTTATAAGATATCACATTTGTTTTTTTATAGTTATGTAGTTAATTATAGTTTTTTGGTTAATAAAAATGAAGAACACCTATTATTAAATTAAGAACAACAAAATAAATAGATGAATTAAGTGTTACAATTATAAATTACACATTTCAATTTTTTATGTTTTTATGTTTTTTTTCTTTAAATGTAGGTGACACCTCACCTGCCACATGTCAGCATTTCAAATTTCATTTCTGAAAAAAAACCTTACTTTATTATATATTCGGGACGGTACATGAGGGAACAGGAAACCCGTCCCAAAATTTTCAAGGCTCCTGATAAAAAAAAATTATTATATGTTATAAGATATCACATTTGTTTTTTCTATAGTTATGTAGTTAATTATAGTTTTTTTGTTAATAAAAATTAAGAACAACTATTATTTAATTAAGAACAACAAAATAAAGAGATGAATTAAGTGTTACAATTATGAATTACACATTTCAATTTTTTATGTATTTATGTTTTTTCTTTAAATGTAGGTGACACCTCACCTGCCACATGTCAGCATTTTAAAGCTCACTTCTGGAAAAAAAAACCTTACTTTATTATATAAGATAATATAAGAAGTTAAAAAATGAAAATTAGTGACGTGTGATAAAATTTATTTTTTTAAACATATTTCCATTTATTCCCTTTAATTATAGTCAAATTTAATTAAAGAATGTGATAAATTTATTTTTTTACACATATTTCCATTTATTCCCTATGATTATTGTCTAATTAAATTAAAGAGAATGATTTATTTACCTAATTAGATAAGGAAATCATAATCTCTCAATTCAGCCCAAAGAAACCATTTAGATCATAAGCCACCCACCTAGTCATCAGAGGATCTAAATGAGTCTTTAAATTAAAGAGAATGATTTCTTTACCTAATTAGATATCTGTTGCATCAGAGGATCTCCATTAAGCCTAAGCAACCTTGAAAAGCAGTAAAGTATGAATATAGATCCTTCTATACCGTGCAAGTACATCAAGCTAATTGATATCTCATTGCTGTTACCAAAATCAGAATACATAATTTCACATCATATCATAGGTCGAATCATTAGGTGATTGTCTTTATATAAGTGGTAAGTGGTTAACAAGCTAACAATCTAATACTAATCATAATTGCCTTCTTTAAAAAAGAGATCTCTTCTCTCTCATTCATGCAGAGAGGTATGTGGTTTGTTTGGCTATCTCTGGCCACGCTCAAAGCTACTAGAGATATGAAGAGCTCGTGAGGGCTGCGCATATGGCACCATATGAGCCGCTCCTTTCACTGTTGCAAACGTCAACAGCTTTCCATACTTAGTGACCCAGCCACCCACCTAGTCACAACCGCAAGTTTGCAATCAATTTTGAGCAGTTGCAGGGGCGAGAAGCAAAATTGGCTTATGCTAATTTTCGCATCATTATAATGTTATAGAGACCTTACCTGTTCTTTGTGAAACCAAACTCCATAGGGAACAATGTTATTGAAGTTGAGAACATTAGCGAGTTCTCGTACGAGAGTTCTTGAACCAGAGATGACAACAAGTACAACTGTTCTTATTCTAATACTCAGGCTGTTTCCATGTGGAAAAAGGGAAAACTTAATCTCAGGCGAAGGATGAGGCAGCCTCATATGTCAATTTTGTTGTACACAATCAGGATGAGAAGAAATCTCTGTTGCTTGAAGCAATTTTCCTGTGGTGCTACGAAATTTCAGAGGAGGCACAAGGGTAGATTTAAGCAATTTGGTGCAGTGTTGGGTATCAACAACCCTTCTCTCCCACGAATCCTTATGAAGCTTAACAGTGAAAAATATGTAAGTGCGAACAGTGATGTTGTTGTGCGCCTACAGGGATTTGTAGCATTCAAATGCCATCTTACAGCGTTAAACCACGGACTATACAAACTGATTCTCATTTGTGGCACCGTTGGAAGATAAAGGCTGGGACATTGCAGATGCTTCTAGCTGCAGTTTTTCTGACACAGAAACAGATGGATCTGCAGCATACTCCAATTCATTTTTACATGATATATGCTCCTGTTATTTGCTCAGCTTTTGGTGGCTATGCTGGTTTGGTGGTTTTCAACAGTTTGTGTGGCTCATGCTCTCGAGAGAACACTTGGATTCCTCACACGAGTTCGTACAGAAATTTCCTACATATAAGCTTGAGGGCAAGCTTGGTCTTCAGGGGGAAGTATTGATAGGTTTCGTCAAGTGTGCTCTCGTAGAAGGAAGAAGAATGTGACGGAAGTGGGAGAAAGTCAAAGTGAACTATGAGATTAGTCAAAGCTGAGCTGGCAGCTGAGTTGGCTAATGAAGAAATAGAAGTATAAATAGCTTTCTTGATTGTTTGTTACAGTTTATCGAGATTATCGACATTGTTAACCAGAGCGTGATGAGCTTGGTAATGAACGCTATGAGTTCGTGATATGTCTATATTTTGCATCTTAGTTCTTCCTATTTAGTGTAAATTTCTTGCCATTTAGGAACTCAATTAAGCATCATTTTAGTGCATTTTGATCATTTAGAGTTCTAGGTTATCTTTGCATAGTCCTTGCATATTTTGTTGCATTTGGAACCTTGATCAGGTGAAAAGGACACTATGGAGGCGTGGATGGAGCTGGAGAAGGATTGCAAAGCACTTGGAGGAGAAAGGAGTCACCAAGAAGATGAAGGGGAAGATTTCTCGTACTGGATCGACGAGTCGGATCGACGAAGACGCCGAACGAGATTTCCAGGAGTTCGGATCGACGACACGGATCGATGAAGTACGTCGAACAAGATTTCCAGGGGTTCGGTTCGACGACATGGATCGACGAAGTACGTCGAACAAGATTTCCAGGGGTTCGGTTCGACGACATGGATCGACGAAGTCGTCGAACCAAACCCAGACGCCAACAAGAAGANGTTTCTTGCCATTTAGGAACTCAATTAAGCATCATTTTAGTGCATTTTGATCATTTAGAGTTCTAGGTTATCTTTGCATAGTCCTTGCATATTTTGTTGCATTTGGAACCTTGATCAGGTGAAAAGGACACTATGGAGGCGTGGATGGAGCTGGAGAAGGATTGCAAAGCACTTGGAGGAGAAAGGAGTCACCAAGAAGATGAAGGGGAAGATTTCTCGTACTGGATCGACGAGTCGGATCGACGAAGACGCCGAACGAGATTTCCAGGAGTTCGGATCGACGACACGGATCGATGAAGTACGTCGAACAAGATTTCCAGGGGTTCGGTTCGACGACATGGATCGACGAAGTACGTCGAACAAGATTTCCAGGGGTTCGGTTCGACGACATGGATCGACGAAGTCGTCGAACCAAACCCAGACGCCAACAAGAAGAAGCCGAGAGACCAAGGGTACGGTTCGATGACATGGATCAACAAAGGACGTCGAACCAATTCGGCAGGGGTTCGGATCGACGACATGGATCGATGAACACGTCGAACCGAACCCAAACGACTTCTTTTTGTCATCCTCATGGGACCCTCCTATAAATACTCTTTAGACCTAATTTTTATGATAAGTTTTATTCTCTATTGTCTTGTCAAGAACTTTTTAGCCACTTTGAGAAAAGTCTTGTATTTTGCTTAGATCTTTTAAGTTTAATGCAATATCTCTTTTGAATTTCTTATTTTAATCTTCTCTAATCATGTTTTGCTTATCTTCTCTCTTTGATTTGATGGGCTTGATCATGAATAGTGAATAGTTCCTTAGGAACTTGGGGATGGGTTAGATTTAGGGATTTCTTATGGTTCAATCTTGCAATCTAGGATAGATTCTTTCATCTCTCTTCTTATAAAGTAGTTCTTAATGCCAAATAGCTAATCTTTGCTATTTTGGATCATAAGCATTTCATACACCCACCAAGTGTTTGATGAAATGCTTGAACCAACTTTATGAGAGATTTACATACCTAGCCTAAAACATCATTAGTTGTCTAGGGTGTTTATCATGCTATTAGACTTGTTATTCATGCTTGCTAATCATTTTAATGCTTAAACATCATTAGTTCATTAGGGTGATTAGTGAAGGGATTATTGCCACACATCATGGATTAGTCTTTAATTAGTGTTATAGGCATAGAGATGGCTTGATTAGTTGCTTAAATGATTGCAAGATTGTCCATTTGGTTTCCCAAATAAATGATTACATCCCTAGGTTTCGTTTTTAGTAATTTGATAATCCTAATTAGTAGTTAATTGCGTCATTAGTACTTGATTAGTAGTAATTAAGGCTTAGTTTCATATAGTTGAGCTTGTAGTGTTTCTCTTAGGTTGTGTTTCTTATTTTAATTATTGCTTGTCACCTTAAACCCTTTTAAATTAGCTTGGCTTAAACTGAACTTTGCATTCTTATTGAATCATCTCCCAAGATGGATTGATACCTCAAATATTACAATGATATGAGCAATTGAGGAATTGCTAACAAGATAAAAAGTCTTGTTTCAATTTGGCGCCGTTACCATATTGGGATTCTTTGATCATTAAGATTTGAGTTTAGTTTGAGACTAAGTAATACTTTTGTGTTTATTGACCATTTCATTTTCTAGATTTCAGTTTCCCTTGAATGCACCTAAGATCACAAGGAGACAACAACTTCCAAGGCTTTCAAGAGATTGATCAGTTGGTAAGGGTTGCTAAGATTGCAAGAAGGGAGGCTGCAAGGTTAGAAAGGTTGAGAATGGAAGAACAACAAAGAGTTCAACACCCTCCACCAATGGCGCATGCCAACCAAGCTCATAATGGAAATGAGCAAGCTCCAAGGGGCAATGGAAACAACTTGCATGCGCCTAGACAAGGGAGAACCATAGGGGCTGGTGATGCTCCAAATATTCACCAAAATAGATATGGTATTCAACCTCCACCGGTTCACAACAACACCTTTGAAGTGAAGCCAGCTTTCATCTCCATGGTTCAACAAGACAAATTCCTTGGTTTGCCTATGGAAGATCCCCTTGATCACTTGGATAACTTTGATAGAGTTTGTGGGTTGTTCAAGATGAATGGTGTGAGTGAGGATGCTTTCAAGCTAAGACTCTTTCCCTTCTCTCTTGGGGATAGAGCAAGACAATGGGAGAAAAACTTGCCTCAAGGTACCATCACCTCTTGGGATGAATGCAAGAAAGCTTTCCTATCTAAGTTCTTCTCAGACTCAAGGACAGCCAAGTTGAGGAATGAGATCTCTAGTTTCACTCAAAAGAACAATGAGTCTCTCAATGAAGCATGGGAAAGATTCAAGGGCTACATGATAGGGTCAAAGTTTTACCCAAATAAAACAACACTGCAAGTGCACAGTAATGCAGTTGAAGTATAAGGGGTTATCGAATCCCAAAGGAAGTAGTTTGCTACACTACGGATTTTTAGGTTCAAATTATGCTAAGTCAATTTCAGATAAATGTGAAACGAAACAACTAAACTAAAAAGCAGTGAGTGATTGATTCAAGGTTCTTAAAATTCAATGAGACAAAACGCTAGGCAAGGATGATTCGCAGGTTAAATCCGAGAATGCAGAATGTATATTATCAGGGAAATTATTATGAGCCGTCTAGAACTCGAAACACAGATTTAAAACTAATCAACTCTCGTTGCAGAAGTTATCTATCCCTAAATTTCAGAATTCCAAATCTCTTTGTAAA
>JAHZTW010000065.1:106988-134288 GCA_020283515.1 Alliaria petiolata | reverse complement strand
TTCAATGCAGAATGATCAGTGTGGACAATCACCTTTGAGCCAACAAGATACTGGCGAAATTTCTCAAAGGCAAAGACCACAGCTAGGAATTCTTTCTCCGTAGTTGCGTAGTTTTTCTTAGCATCATCCAAGGTCCTGCTGGCATAATAGATGGCGTGTAGCTTCTTGTCATTCTTCTGTCCCAGAACTGCTCCTACTGCGAAGTCACTTGCGTCACACATCACCTCGAAAGGTAGATCCCAGTCTGGTGGCTGAACAATTGGAGCACTCACTAAGGCTTGATTGATCTGCTCAAAGGCTGAAAGGCATTCATCTGTGAACTCAAACTTCACGTCTTTGCAGAGAAGAGCAGTGAGTGGTCTCGCGATCTAGCTAAAATCCTTGATGAATCTTCTGTAGAACCCAGCGTGACCCAAAAAACTCCTCACTGATTTCACAGAATCAGGTGCTTGCAAAGTTGTCATGACTTCAATCTTGGCGCGGTCCACTGCGATTCCAACTGCTGAAACTCGATGTCCAAGTTCAATCCCATCTGCGACCATGAAATGACACTTTTCCCAGTTCAGGACTAAGTGTTTCTCCTCACATCTCTGAAGTACAGCGCACAGGTTCTCTAGGCAGTCTTTAAAGGATGACCCATAAACAGAAAAGTCATCCATAAAGACCTCCATGAACTTCTCAATCATGTCTGTGAAGATGGACATCATACACCTCTGGAAAGTCGCAGGAGCATTACAAAGTCCAAATGGCATTCTGTGATATGCAAAAGTACCATAAGGACATGTAAACGTGGTCTTCTCCTGATCATCCGGATGGATAGGAATCTGGAAGAACCCTGAATAGCCATCAAGGAAGCAGTAGTAGGGATGATTTGCCAATCTCTCCAGCATCTGATCAATGAAAGGCAGAGGAAAATGATCATTTCTGGTAGCGGCATTCAGCTTCATGTAGTCTATGCACATCCTGTGACCAGTCACAGTCCTTGTAGGAATCAGCTCGTTCTTCTCATTCTTCACCACTGTGACTCCTCCTTTCTTAGGGACCACGTGAACAGGGCTGACCCAAGCACTATCTGAGATGGGATAGATGATCCCTGCGTCCAACAGCTTCATGATCTCTTTCTTGACAACTTCCTTCAGGTTCGGATTCAGCCTCCTTTGGTGTTCAATTGACGACTTGGTCTCATCCTCAAGGTGAATCCGATGCATGCATAAGTCTGGTGAAATACCTGAAATGTCATCAAGAGAATAGCCAAGAGCTTTGCGGTACTTGCGCAGCTTGCTTAGCAGTAAGGTGAGCTCTGCGTTGTTTAAGGAAGCATTTACTATAACAGAATAAGTCGAATTAGGACCAAGAAATGCGTACCTTAGCCCGGCAGGGAGCTGTTTGAGCTCAACTTTAGGTGCTTTGATCTCACTCCAATCGCCAAGTTCTGCATCCTTGCTCGATGTCGCATGGTGTCGATCGACATCTTTGTGTAACCAGCAGCAGCTTCGTCTAGGTCCTCAATGTGTTTGGTAGAAGTGGTTAGAGCTCGCTCCAAAGGGTCTGTAGGATGGTCCTCTTTGAAGATCTCTTCAGCAAGTTTGGTGAGTGAATCGACATAGAAGGTTTGTCCATCAATCGTGGGTCTCTTCATCAGCTTCTCCATGTCGAAATTCATCACCAGATCACCAATGTTCAGCGCGATCCTTCCCTTTATCACGTCAATGATGGCTCCAGCTGTAGCCAGGAATGGTCTACCAAGTATGAGAGGGTCTTTGGGTTCCCCATCATAGGCTAATACCACAAAGTCTGTGGGTATTAGACAATCTCCAACTCTGATAGGAACATCTTCCAAGACACCTTCAGGAATCCTGATAGATCGATCAGCAAGGACTAAAGAGATTATGGTGGCTTTGAAGTCTGTCATGTCCATCCTGAGAGCAACTGAAAGAGGCATCAAGTTGACACTTGAGCCTACATCGCATAGAGATCTCCCAAACTTGTCTGAGAAAATGGAGCAATCAAGAACAAAGCTTCCTGGATCGGAGAGCTTCTCTGGTAGCCTGTTCTGAATGACAGCACTAACTTGCTCTGATATCATCATCACTCCTTCCTCCATGTTTATGTTGTTGGTCATCATCCACTTCAGATATCTCTTTATCATTGGAGTAGTTCTAATGGCATCCATCAAAGGAATTTCAACCACTAGTCTATCCATGATAGCCTTGCATCTAGCTTCCAGTAGCTCCTTCTTAGACTTCTTTGTGATCAGGGGGAAAGGGATCTTTGGTTTGTAGACCCTTTCTGATACAGCCTTCAGTGTTGTAGGCTGATCTGTGGCAGTCCGTGATGGGCGTCGATCGACACCCTCCTGGTGTCGATTGACACTGGCTTATGGAGTCGAGTCCTTCGCGTCGCGTTCATCTGATTTGTCATTCATCTCCTCGGGTGTCGAACGACACGTTGTGGTGTCGATCGACACTGGCTCCGCAGCATCTTCTACATCTTCAAGCTCCTCGAATTCTGCAGTGCTAAGTCCTCTCTTCTGCACGGTTTGAAGGGTCTTCCCACTCCTCAACTCAATGGCATTCACGTGGCGTTTGGGATTGGTATCTGTCTTCCCTGGAAGGAATCCTTCTTGCCTGTTTACAGCTCCTGCAGTTTGAGCAACCTGAATATTTAGCTTCTTCATATGAGAGTGTATGTTCTCAATCTTCCCATTCAGGTCCTCATACAGTGCATCAATCTTGCCATTGAAGCTCACTGTCATTTTCTGCTGTCCTTCCAGTATCTGCTCAAGCATGGCCTCCATTTTGTTGTCTTGCACAAGTGGTTTCTGGTAAGAGGATGAACCATAGTTCCTTGTGTAGTTGCTGTTGTTGCTCTGGAATGGGGGCTTTTGGGTGTATCCAGAAGAGTTCTGATTTCCTGTGAAGGAGCTCTTCTGATAGTTTCCGCTGAAGTTCCTGTTCCCCTGCTGGTTCCCAAACCTTTGGCCCTGAAATCCACCATTATTGATGTAGTTGACATCCTCTTCTTCACAGCCTTCATCTGGTTCGAATGACTCCACCTCGTTAGCAAAATGGACCTGCTTCTTTCCCACCAAGAGATTATGTACGTTGTCGAGCTTCCTGTTGACTTCAGCAATTTGGCTTCCTCCATTCATTCATGCGCCTTGTCTCCTTTCGAAGTCTGCGTTTTTGGTGCTGTTACTAGAGGCCAAATTCTCTATAAGCACCACTGCGTCTGCAGGAACTCTGGTGTTGAAATTCCCGTTGCTTGCTGCGTCTAAGGTCATCTGGTACCTTCAGTCAATCCCGCGGTAGAAGATACCAAGTAACTGCGGCTCGCTGAAACCATGATGTGGGTAGTCCCTTTGGTAGGCCTTGAATCTCACCCAAGAAGCTTTTAATGCTTCAGTAGGTCCTTGCGAGAATGTGGTGATCTTCGTCCTAAGCTCTTCGGATCTCGCATCGTCAAAGAAATTGCACAGGAATGCATTCTTTGTGTCTTCCCAAGTGGTCAAAGATCCTGGTGGCAATTGCTTTAGCCAATATGATGCATCTCCAGCAAGCGAGTAAGGGAAAAACTTGCAGAAGAGATAATCATATGGAACTCCATTGGCTTTGATGCTAGATGCCAAGTCTTCGAATCTCTCGATATGATCCATGGGGTGCTCGTTGGGAAGAACATGGAAAGGAGTCTGAGCTACGAGTGAGAAGTATGCAGGCTTCAACTCGAAGTCATTCCTCTGAAACGCAGGAGGACGGATCGCAGCTCTATTAGCATAGAACTGATATGGGCGGTTGTACTCGCCTAACGTTCTTCCACGTCCATCTTCTGCAGATGCAAGTTGTCTTGCTGGTTCGACTATGACGGCGCCAGCCTCATCAAGTCTCTGTCCTTCGGCATTCCTTCTTTTGCCCTGAAGGTCTAACAAGTTGCCTTCCGCGTCGCGTACTAGAAACACAACGTCTGCCATCTCTGTCCTCGTAACGTGTCGATCGATGCTCTCGGTGTCGATCGACGCTGAGTCTGTGTGTCGATCGATGCTAGATGTGTCGATCGACGCTCGTGCAGCCTTGCGGTTCGTACGTTCGAAACGGCCTAGTTCGTGGTTCAATGGGATTAGTTCCTGGTTCTTGTTGCTTCTGGTACTGCGCTTAAGCATGCACCTGAAAAACAAAAATTTTGAAACTAATATCAGTAGCCGAAAAATAAAAAGCAAAACCTAGTCAAAATCCTAATGCTAGATTCCGTAGGTAGTTATTACTTCCCCGGCAACGGCGCCAAAAACTTGATAGGGCTCAGGTTTTACCCTAATAAATCTACTGCAAGTGCACAACAAACGCAGTTGAAGTACAAGGGGTATCGAATCCCAAGAGAAGTAGATACTACGCTATGGTTTCTAATTTCGGATTATGCTAAGTCAAATAGGTATTTAAAGTAAATTAAACTAGGCAAATAAAATAGATGTGATTAAAGCGGTTTTAAAATTCAGAGACGAATGCGCTAGGTGAGGGTAAATTATCAGGTTGAATCCAAGAATGTAGATATTATTTATATTAGGGATTTATTAAGAACCGTCTAGAACTCGAATCACTAAGTTAAAACTAATCAACTCTCGTTGCAGAAGTTATCTATGCTTAAATTCCAGAAAACCAAATCTCTTTGCGAGTTCAAACAATCTAAGCAAGCATTAATGTTCAGATTCGATATGTTCACAAAATACCTAAACCAAATCTCTTTGCGAATAGTTATTTTGCTCACCTATGATTAGTTCAAGTTATTAATAATGCTCTCGCATCTATTAAACAACCTAAGGTTTGATTCCTAAGTGATCAATTCAGAAAACAAATTAAGTTCAAATCAAGGTGAAGATCTAAGTGATTTCCCTCACAAAAATAATAATTCTACAAACTTTTCATCAAACCCTAAATCACCCTAACCTAACTACCAAACTACTCAGACATAATCATGGAAACACAAATCATGGCTGAAATAAATTGCATAAATAAATAGAAGAGAATGATACTCGGGTTCAAAATCTGGCTCGGAATGAGTTAGAATTGTCTCCCCAAAAGCTCAGGATCAATCTCTCTAAGTCTCAAAAATATGAAAGTATGAAAAAGGTTCTTGGCTAAACAATGCCAGAAAACTATTTATAGAAGGGGATTTTTCGTCCAGGGGCAGATTTGTAATTCTTCAAAACTTGAGCTCTTTCCTTTTTCTGATGGAAATCGACCAGACTTGCCGACTCTGTCTTGGTGTCGATCGACACTCAGCTCGTAAATTCATTTTTCTGACTTCATCACTTCAGCTGCTTCTCCCGAATGCTCCAAAACGTTCCAGAATCTCCCATTTAGCTCCAAGTGTTCTCCATCCTGTAAAGACTCAAATAGGACTCGAAAACTAACAAAAGACTCTATAAAAACACCTATATCATGGTCTAAAAATGGGTAAAAACCATGATATATCACTATGACAAGGCTCCTTTGCAAGGAGGTGAAATTTCAGTTTGATAAGGAATGCTTGCAAGCCTTTGAGACAATCAAGAAAGCCCTTGTGAGTGCTCCTATTGTGCAAGCACCGGATTGGAGTCTACCATTTGAGATCATGGCAGATGCTAGTGATTATGCGGTTGGGGCTGTTCTTGGACAAAGGAAAGAGAAGAAGCTACATGTGATATACTATGCTAGTAGGACACTTGATGATGCTCAAACCAAGTATGCAACAACAGAAAAGAACTCTTGGTTGTGGTTTTTGCTTTTCAGAAATTCATATCCTATTTGGTGGGTTCAAAGGTGATAGTCTACACTGATCATGCTGCATTGCGCCACATCTATGCTAAAAAGGAGACTAAGCCAAGGCTCCTTAGATGGATCTTGCTTCTTCAAGAGTTTGATATGGAGATAGTTGACAAGAAGGGTGTGGAGAATGGTGTGGAGAATGGTGTAGCTGATAATTTGTCAAGGATGAGGATTGAAGATGCTTTGCCAATAAATGATTCCCTACCGGAGGAGCAAATTATGATGATCAAGAGCATTGCTAATGCACATGGAGTTGGAAGGAAGCTTGAAGAGATTCAAGGTATAGAGGTCAAGGGTGAGCCTTGGTATGCTGATTTTGTTAACTACTTGGTGTGCAAAGAGGAACCAACACATCTCAACAACTATCATAAGAAAAAGTTTATGAGGGATGTATCACACTTCTATTGGGATGAGCCTTATCTCTACAAAAGGTGTGCTGATGGGATCTATAGAAGGTGTGTGGCACAAGAAGAGGTTGAGTGTGTGATTTTTCATTGCCATGGGTCCAAGTATGGGGGTCATTTTGCCACTTTCAAGACAGCTACAAAGGTTCTTCAAAGCGGATTTTGGTGGCCTACATTGTTCAAAGATACTCATGAGTTCATCAAGACATGTGAACTTTGCCAAAAGAAGGGAAACATAAGCAAGAGGGATGAGATGCCCCAAAACCCTATCTTGGAAGTGGAGTTGTTTGATGTATGGGGCATAGACTTCATGGGACCTTTCCCATCTTCTTATGGAAACAAGTATATCTTGGTAGCAGTTGATTATGTCTCCAAGTGGGTAGAAGCCATTGCAAGTCCTACCAATGAATCCAAGGTTGTGGTGAAGATGTTCAAGAGTATAATCTTCCCAAGGTTTGGTGTTCCAAGAGTTGTGATTAGTGATGGGGGAAGCCATTTCATCAACAAGGTCTTTGAAGGGTTATTGAGAAAACATGGTGTCAAGCATAAGGTCCACTCCTTACCACCCTCAAACTAGTGGTCAAGTGGAAGTTTCAAACCGTGAGATCAAGGCTATTCTAGAGAAAACCGTGCGTATACAAGGAAGGATTGGGCAATCAAGCTTGATGATGCTTTGTGGGCTTATAGAACAGCTTTCAAGACACCAATTGGAAGATCTCCTTTCAACCTTATGTATGGGAAAGCTTGCCATTTGCCAGTGGAGATTGAACACAAGGCTTTGTGGGCTGTGAAGCTTCTCAACTACAACATAAAGACAGCCCAAGAGAAGAGATTGATTCAACTCCAAGAGCTTGAGAAGATTAGACTTGAGTCTTATGAAAGCTCAAGGATCTACAAGGAGAGAACCAAGGCTTTCCATGACAAGAGGATTGTGAAGAAAGAGCTGAGTGTTGGTGACAAAGTCCTTCTCTACAATTCAAGATTGAAGTTATTCCCGGGTAAGCTCAAGTCAAGGTGGGGAGGCCCTTTTGAGATTCAAGAAGTCTTGCCTTATGGAGCTATCACTTTGATGGGGAAGAATGGGGAGAGTTTCACAGTAAATGGCCATAGGGTGAAGCCATACTTGGTAAATGAATCTAAGGAAGAGGCAAGCTCATGTCTTCTTCAAGATCCCACTCTTGCCTAAAAAGGTTTGAAAAGTCGAGCTAATGACGTTAAACAAGCGCTCTTGGGAGGCATTCCCATGGTTATCCATGTATATATTTTTCATTTAGTACTATGATTATGTTTATTTAAGTTTTTGAAAGTTTTAGGTTGAGTATGGAGGACTTTGGCTTGAAGAAAAGAGTAAGGAAGAAAGTTTTAAGGCTGGATCGACGAGTTGGATCGACGTAACCCGTCGAACCAAATTTCCAGGGTGTTGATTCGACGAGTTGGTTCGATGAACATGTCGATCCAAGTATCCAGGGGTTTACGAAACGGATCGATGAGCTACGTCGATCCATCTTTCCAGGGGTTCGGATCGACGAACCTGTCCGATGAACACGTCGATCCAAGTATCCAGGGGTTGAGTTCGACGAAACGGATCGATGAGCTACGTCGATCCATCTTTCCAGGGGTTCGGATCGACGAACCTGTCCGACGAACACGTCGATCCACTCCTAAAAACAGGTTTGCTTGACTTTTCCTCCTTCCTTTGACCGGTTTAATGTTGACTCCCTCACTTAGATTGTACCGATTTAAGTGGATTAAAAGACTCCTTCTTCCCCAAAAATCATTCTCACCCACGAAATTCAAGCTTTCATAAGAACAAGAACTTGTTTTTCACTTTTCTCTCTCAATTCTTCATCAAATCCTTTGATTTCAAGTGCTATAATTTTGAAATTTTGGGCTAATCTTGATTCCTTAGTTGATTTCGGCCTTACACTTGCGTGGAACCAAGGTTTGTCTTATCATCCTCTCTTTTAATCTTTCACTTCTCCTTGAGAATGAATTATAGATTGGAATTGATAAGTAGACTTTGAATGGATTAATTGAGTTGGGTATAGTTGAATATTGTTATGGGTGATGATTGTTGAAGATTTCCAAGGAAATACATGGTAAAATTTTGATTTTTGAACACTTTTTCTATAGGATTTTCAAGGGTTGCGAAAATTCATGTTTATGCCTAATTGATGTTCAAATTTTCAAAATTAGTTTCTTTAAACTTGTTTTCCCATGTTGCATAAGTAATTAGGCTTGAATTCTCTTGAATTTTAATTTGTTAACACTTAGAGGATGCTTAATTTGGAAAATTCCTTGTTGATTTCTTTGATTGATTAAAGAGATGATAAAAGAAATTAATTCTTGTTAGCAATTCATTGTCATGGAATTTTGATTCTTGGAACCCCCATAAAGCTCTATGATTGCATACTTGTTGCTTTCAAAAAAAAAAAAAAAAAAATATTCTTAATTCACAATGTACTCATTTTTTTCAAAGATTTTTGAATTTATAGGTGATATGGGGAAATCAAGGAGTGAGGCTAGCAAGAGACAAGGCAAGAGGCCTGTGGAGGTGGAAGAAGAAGATCCTGAGGAGAGTCCCCCGGTTATAAGGAAGTTGTCTCAAAAGAGAGACATTAGTAGAGAGAAAGCCAAGGAGAGGAGAGCCGAGAGAGCTGCGGCCACAACTCCAACACCCTCAGCAGTGTAAAAGTCCCTTATGGAGATGCCTTTCAAGGGAACTAAGTACCCGGATCATGAGTTGCTTGATGAGTTGGGTCTCTTGGAGGATGTAACTGCAATTTTCAGGAATTTGGGGTGTGAGAGATGGTTCAACCAATCATACCCAAGCTACCAAGAGGAAACTTGCCAATTCCTCTCCTCTTTGAAGGTGACAACTTCGAGTTCAGGGGGCGTTGATACAGAAAAAGATGGCTTCGGATTCATCCAATTCCGGGTTCACAACAAATCTTACAAGATGGGCTTCAAGAAGCTTAGTGAGGTACTTAGATTTGATGAGGGGGAAGGTGCTGGTTCGCGTTTGGAAGTTAGAAAGACTGAGTTGGAAAGGCTTTGGCAAATACTAGGTAATGGGAGTTACAAGACCGAGAGAGTTAGGAGAAAGATGATCTGTCACCCCGCGATTCGCTATGCTCAAAAGGTGCTAGCTCACACTTTCTTTGCTAAGAAGGAGAGCGTGATCATAACTGCTGAAGAGTGGGAGATGCTAGATGTTGGACTCAAGAGCATCATCAGTTACCTCGACAACTACGAGATGCGAGGTGATGCTACGGGAAATGGTATGGTGCAGATTTGGGTGGCTCATGCGGCAAGTTACTATGGTAAAGCTACAACCAAGAAGAAGGATCGCTCTCATCAACTAGCCATTGGAGGCATGATCACTCCTATTCTTGAGGAAGTTGGCATCAACTTAGGACATCCCTCTCCCGAAAAGCAGTACATAGACTCCTCCTACCTCCTTAAGGGTCAGTTCTTGGTGAAGTCGGGAAATGGCTACAGGTACAAATTCAATGTGGAAAGGCTCAGGGAGGCTACAATCCGACTTCCTTGCATTCACCTCACAAGCCTTAGAGAAAAGTCAAACGCTGCCTTCACTCCATCTAACGAACATCTAGGCGACATAGAGACCTTCCCAATAGCTCCATGGGACACTGATCATGAGCCTTATCAAGCTCCTCCAGTCTATGGTAGTGATAGGTACAACTTTGAGCCTTATCAAGCTCCTCCAGTCTATGGTAGTGATAGGTACAACTTTGAGCCTTATGAAGGAGCTAACCAAGGAGAGCCTTCTAGACAAGCTCACCAACACATCAAGCTTCTCCAAAGATGGAACAGATGGCAAGATAAGACCATTAGGAAGCTTGTGAAGACTGTCAAGGAGGTGAAGAGGCAACTCAAGGACCTCACGACCAAGGTTGAAAAGGCTCCCTCCTCAAGACATCAAGAAGAGCAGAATGAGGATCAAGAAGGGGACAGCCATATGGTAGAGAGACGTCACTCTTTTCAAGGAACCCCAAGTGCACAAAGCCATGAAGATGAGCCACGCCCCTCCTCCTATGAGACAAGGAGGCGTGGGAAGAGAGTCATGCGTTCCCCCACTCCTCAATCAAGCAATCCATCATACTCCATGGATTCCTACTCCTCATCCTCCATGCATTTTTGATCAAGGTACCACTCTAAAACCATTGTAAATACCACTTAGTTTTTATTTTTATTTTTATCTTTGAAATCTTCTCCAAGCTTGGATTACACAAGAGACTGTGTAATTTAAGTTTGGGGGAGTATGGTATTTGACTTTGTGTTTTGTGATCTTATTTTTTCTTTAACATGCATATTTGAGTCTCATCTAAGGCATAGAAAAACCAAAAAATGAAAAAAATTCGAAAATTTCAAAAAAAATATATCATTTAGTTTGCATTTGCACTTGTTAACATTTTAGGATTGAGTCTAGAATTTTTCTCATTTAGGTTGTTTGCATATGCATTGGGAGCAATGATGAGCCTATCCTTGTAGATTTTTAACTCTTGTAATCAATTCAATACCCTAGTTAGTAGTCCTTTAATGCTTGTGAATGATTTTGAAAGTAAGGAAGAACCATGCTTGGACCACCTCATTTGTCACTAGTTTTTGGTCGAAATATGGTCTTGAATTTGATAGCCAACTCTACTCACTTAAACCGAATTTGGACATTAAATTATCATGCTTGCATTGAAAGTGAATTCATGGATTGAAAATACTTGAGCTTTCTTACTCACTTTGCCACCCTCTTGCTAGCTCAAGTAGAACTCCTACCAAACCTTACCTCCTTTGAAGCCAATTGTTTTTGTGTGACTACTTGTGAGGACTTTATTTCGATTGAACTTAGCATAAAGTGTTAGGTTTGAAACGACAAGTATAGATTTTCATGTAGATTCTAACCTTGCATTTTGAGGTTAGCTTTAGGCTTAGGATTTGGGGGTTTAATTGGTTGTGTTTATGCTTGATGAGTTGTGGAAAAGTTGGGAAGAAAGAGATGATGGTTAAAAGGGTTGGAGGAAGATAAGGGGAAGAATGGTTTGAAATGGAGAGTCTTGGGTTTTAAAAAGCAATAGCCCTAAGTAAATAAAAAGTGCTAGGTGGTCTTAAGAAATCAAAAGAGCCAAAAGGCCAAGTAATGAAAAAAAATATATGCAAAGCCACCTAGAAATCAAAAGAAGAGCTAAGTTAATAAGTGTAGACTACTCCATTCACCAAGATTGCTAAGTTGAAGAAGTTCCCCCTTAAAGCTTTAAAAAGAGAAAAATGTTTTCAAAGGGTTTAGAAAGGCACAAAAGCCTTGATGAAAGGGTAGATTCTAGAGGGTTGAGTGAGTTAAAAAAATGAATGAGAGGGGTGTAGGATCATTGATAGTATTTCGGGTAGATGATAGTATATCCTTGTATGCATCACTTGTTTCTTACCTTTAGCATTATGCATGTGGTTCAATCCTTTTGAGTGTTACCCTTACTTAAATGTAAAACCGGATGAATTGGGATCATTTTTATCTCAAAACCCAGTCCTTAAACCAAATGAATTCACTAGCCTTGCAATGTCATGATTCATGGTTTTGATCTTAATGAATGTTAAAGAGTTGGCTTGATAGGGAGACTTGTTTTGATTAAATTCTTAGTACACTTGAATGTTGAGATGGGCATGGCTAACTCTTTTGGAGTAGGAAGTATTCACATGCATTCTAGAATTAAGAACTAGGATATTGAGTTGATTATCATTGTTAACCATCTTGGATATTGAGCTCCCACTTTCAAACCTCTCTCCTTAGCTTGTGTTTCATTTGCTTGTGGACAAGCAAAAGGCAAGTTTGGGGGAGTTGATATGTCTATATTTTGCATCATTTTAGCATCCATTTAGTATAAGTTTCTCATCATTTAGGAGTCTAATATAGCATCATTGTGTTGCATTGTATCATTTAGAGTCCTAGAGTGTTTTTGCATAGTCCTTGCATGTTTTGGTGCATTTGGAGTCTTGATCAGGTAACATAGATGCTGTGGAGGCAACAATGGAGTTGGAGAGGAATGGCACAGCACTTGGAAGAGCAAGAAGTTGCCAAAAAGATGGAGAAGAAGAATTCTGAGGACGGTTCGACGAGACGGTTCGGCGAAGCTGGCCGAAACTTTCCTCCAGGACACCCGTTCGGCGAGATGGTTCGACGAAGGCACGCCGAAACTTTCTTCCAGGACGACCGTTCGGCGACACCGTTCGACGATGCTCACCGAACCAAATGTCCAGGAGTTCAGTTCGACGTGTTGGTTCGGTGAAGCTCGCCGAAACTTTCCCAGACGAATCTTTTTTGTCTACTTTATGGGTCCCTCCTATAAATACTCTTTAGACCTAATTTTTATGCTAACTTTTATTCTCTCTTGTCTTGTCATAAACCTTTAGCCTCTTTGAGAGAAAACCTTGTATTTGCTTTGAATCTTTAAGTTTTATGCAATATCTATCTTAAACTTCTATTAATCTTTTCTCTAATCATGTTTAGCCTTTCTCTTATCTTTGATTTGATGGGTTTAACTATGATTAGTGAGTAGTTCCTTAGGAACTTGGGGATGGGTTAGATTTAGGGTTTTCTAATGGTTCAATCTTGCAATCTAGGATAGATTCTTTCATCTCTCTTCTTATTAAGGTGTTCTTAATGCCAAATAGCTAATCTTTTGCTATTTGGATCATAAGCATTTCATACACCCACCAAGTGTTTGATGAAATGCTTGAACCAACTTAATAAGAGATTTACATACCTAGCCTAAAACATCATTAGTTGTCTAGGGTGTTTATCATGCTATTAGACTTGCTATTCATGCTTGCTAATCATTTTAATGCTAAAACATCATTAGTTCATTAGGGTGATTAGTGAAGGGATTAGTGCCACACATCATGGATTAGTCTTTAATTAGTGTTCTAGGCATAGAGATGGCTTGATTAGTTGCTTAAATGATTGCAAGATTGTCCATTTGGTTTCCCAAATCAATGATTCCATCCCTAGGTTTCGTTTTTAGTAATTTGATAATCCTAATTAGTAGTTAATTGCGTCATTAGTACTTGATTAGTAGTAATTAAGGCTTAGTTTCATATAGTTGAGCTTGTAGTGTTTCTCTTAGGTTGTGTTTCTTATTTTAATTATTGCTTGTCACCTTAAACCCTTTTAAATTAGCTTGGCTTAAACTGAACTTTGCATTCTTATTGAATCATCTCCCAAGATGGATTGATATCTCAAATATTGCAATGATATGAGCAATTGAGGAATTGCTAACAAGATAAAAAGTCTTGTTTCAGTTCGTCGTTCTGATCGAGATGAGATTGGAACTTCTGTGTTTGTAATCTTTGATTCTATCTTCAATATACGTACTAATCATCTTCACTCTCTCTCTATCTCCATCTATACTCTATCAGAGTTTCCCTAATTTCTCGTTGATGAGCTTACAAACGTTGAAGAAAATTTGGGGTGTGCGGAACAATATATGTTTTCTCGTTGATGAGCTTACAAAGTGTTGGCCTCCATTAGATATTGGTATATTAATATCTAAAGCGCTATCGTCTCTGTAAACGTCACATTGAATCCAGTAACACTTTGAGGAGGTTAGTTTTATTGCCGAGAAAGACAAAAGTATCCGAAAACGTTAATTTGTTAACGTTTTTAAAGGGTGTTAGTTTTTTCATATATTTCCAGTCAAACGCGTTACTTCTACAAATCCCCTTTCAAACAACGAGAAGCCATACTAATTGTCATCGCAAGTTAAAACAAAATATATTTCCTTTAACTAATGTCAAAATATATTTTAATTGATTTTTTCCTATTTTGACAACAACATTTGCCGAAAATACATTGGCCTATTATAGTAGGATATATTGAACGTTTATCACACTCTATTTTGCAATTGTCGATTCCTTTCTGACCCAGATCACAAGGTTCGAAGCATATTTTAAGAGCTTGATCGGTTCTCCCGCTAGCACCCGCAAACGCAGCTTTTGCGGGTGGTAGCGGTTGTTGGCGTTTGGCAACAATCACACAAAACGCTTTCTACAGCTTCGAACTGCTTTGTGTCGCTCAAAATCAAAAGCTCCTTCCAGCTAGCGTTTGCGGTTGCGGGCGATTGCGGGTGGATAATTAAAAAAAAATAAAAATTAAAAAAAAATACAAAATTTATTTAAAATTAAGATATATATATTAGAAACTTTTTAAAAATATAAGATTTGAATATTATAATTACAAATAAATAAATAAATTTGATATTTTTTAACTAATATTCATTAATAATCTTTCATAATTTTATATGTATAAGATCTATAAACTCTAATTATTTTGATAAATTTTCTCTTCATCACTAATGTATATATAACAACTAAAATTATTTTCATCTAACATCTCCATACAAAAAAAAACAATTTCTCTATTAAAATCATAACTTTCATCCAAACTAAAAAAATTGATAAATTAATAAAAGTAATAATATTTATAATTAAGTATGTTTAATTAATAGTTTTATAGTTTTTTATAATAATATGGTTTTTAATATTTTTTATAGTTATAAAATTTGTTTATATTGTTAATTTATTGTTTAACCGCTACTACACCCACAAGTTAACCAGTCGTAAATATCCCGCAAACGCACCCGTTTCTACCGCTGTGCCAGTCGTACAACCCGCTTAATAACGCTGTTAACCACAATCTCCCGCTTCTGCGAACTCCCGCAACCGCAACCGCAGCAGCTGCGTTTAAACCAGTCAGGCCCTAAACTCTTTCCATTATTCCAAAAGCTATTTAACAAAAATCATTAAACCAATATAATCATTATGAAAAGAATTAAAACATGTTCATATATATAAAAAAAGGTACGCGTTGTTATAATAAGCTAGTACCAGAATTGCTATTGGTGCAATGAACATAAGAGATGACGAAGAGGATACTGAGAACAAATGCTATAGACATTTTCTTGGAGATAACCATTTTGTATGATATTCTCTGAATTTATTTTTGTGTGTTATGTTTACATTAGATGGTAACATATATAATAACACAAATACAAAAAGGGAAAAAAATTTCTAACAAAATATAAATAAGTCAAAAACATATTTTGATCTATTTCCTTAGACTATTCAAAATACATTAAAAGAATGATTTCCATTTATTTTCTTTGATTATAATCAAATTAGATTAAAAAGAATGATATCTTTACCTAATTAAATATGAACATTAGAGAAAAAAACTAGATTGTTGATCTACTCTCCAAACTTATTTATGATGTTTCTGATTTTATAGTGTCGAAATTACAAATAAAATTTTTATAATAGTCGACTTATATTTTGGGTTTGTCGACTTATTTTACAACTGTCAAACTTATATTTCTTTTTTCTAATTTTATTCAAAAAGATAATAATACGATTATGGTTTGTTAATAAAATAATAATAAGATTCCTTTTTTCATTTTTTTCTTTTGTTCTTTATATAATAAGATTTTAAGTTTTTTTTTCTTTTGTTTTTTTATTATCGTATATATTTTCCTTTTCGTTATACTTTCTTATTTTCCTTTTCTTGTTTTATTATTTTTGGTTTTTATTGTTAATTAACTAAGACACTTGTTAAAATCTTATCAATTGAATCGACACGTGTCACGATCATGTGAATTACTAACTTTGACGCATCCTATTTTATATAATAAGATATATTATATTCCATCTGTGTGGATGACCCCATATTTATATTTTTCTTATACAGTTTACTATTAATAATATAAGAACTTAAAAAGAAAAGAACATTAGTGACGTGTGATAAATTTTATTTTTGGCATATATTTCGATTTATTCCCATTGATTGTGATCGAATTAAAATTAAAGAGTGTGATAACATTTAATATTTTACACATATTTCCATTTATTCCCTTTAGATATAATCGAATTAAATTATTCAAAGTAGAATTTGGAGGGAGTGATTTATATTAAATTATCAAATCTTGTGTTATTGAAACTTGAATTTTAAAAAGTTACCTAAAATCCAATGTTATGAAACCAATGATTTATAAATGTTCCTTCAAATCCACTTTATTGAAAATATTTTAAGCTGTGGATTTTATGAGATTTTGAGTGATTTTAGAACTTTTTGGTGGAGTTTCTTAGTTAAAAATATAAAAAATCCAAATATCAATGTTTTAGATGAGATTTCATAGAATTTTAATAGCAAATCATAACAAATTCCATAATTAACCCAAATTATTTAAAAACTCATAAAAAAAAATCAAATCCTTCCAAATCATTCCAAATATTAGTTTGAATACATCCCCAAAGAGTGTGATAAAATTATTTTTTAACACATATTTCTATTTATTCTTTTTTTTATTATAGTCGAATTAAATTAAAGAGAATGGTTTCTTTACCTAATTAGATAAGGAAATCATAATCTCTCAATTCAGCCCAAAGAAACCATTCAGATCATAAGTAGATGTGTTGCATCAGAGGATCTCCATTCAGCCTAAGCAACCTTGAAAAGCATAAAGTATTTAGCTGCAAAATACATGAAAAAGAGATAAAATGGATCTTCAGTAGAATTCTTACCTGAAGATCCTAACATGAGTTTTGTTCTGTACAATTCTCTTCAGAGTTGGAAGCATGTTGATGCTCATGTTGGTGCCACTATAATTTACCAAACTGTGACATAGACAAAGTGAAAACCCAATACTAATCAGCATAAAGAGTTTCTTCATTTATGTGATCAATGAAACTAAAGACGATAAAACAACTTACTTGCTACATATAGACCACTCGTAAGGCAGATGAGTGCGGTTTGCGTGAAGAGCCTGTTGGACCTCTGGAAGATTGAAATAGAACCTTCTTTCGTAAGTCATACAAACATCCACCCCATGCTCATCTTAGTAACCTGAAACCATTTTCTAAAGGTAACCGACAGATCAGGTGAAATAAAAGGTGGAAAAAAAGGCCTAACCATTTTCTTGAGCCTCAACTCTTGCTGGATAATCGAGGGGTAGCAAAAGTCGAGGAGAACATCATAATTGTTGACATACTCAAAATTGGCGTCGACTTCAATGAGAGTGTCCTTGAGGGCTTTGCTTAGGTTTTGGGGTCTCGCAAAGTCACATTGCCTGATGATTGTGAGTCTCAGTTCATCAGAGATCTGGTCTGGTTAAAAAAAAATGAATCAAAAGAGAGCCAAAAGAGTCGATAAACCGTCAATAAAAAGGTTCATTATCTTACTGCTATGCCTTTAACGTTGAATTTATCAAGTCTGGTTAGGTATGTGACCTTATAGGATCGTATAATATTAGCAATGGTCTTTTAAAAACATATATTATAAACGATTTCTATCAACACATTATAATCATCTAATATTATATAATTGTCAACCTCGACAATACAACTTTAACTAGATTAAGTACAAATAGTTTCAGCAAATTTCCAATATCTTTTACAGTTGTTATTACAGGATAATACAAAGGATAAAATAAAGAAGAAGCCCACTCATCTTCAAATGTATCAGAGACTCTTAACAGATTTTGTTTCGGGGATAAGGCTAGCATTAGTGAATCTTGGTTGTTTGGTGCTGCGATTTGATTATAACAGAAGTTACTTGTTAGTTTCTTTCGTAAATGCAATTTGAATAAAAGAAATTTGGTTTTTTTGCCTCGGTCAAACCAACTTTTGTTTTTTTTGCTTATGGATTCCCACTCTTATGTTTGTGTTCAATTTTGTTTGTTCTAGTTTGTTCAAGTACTCCTTCATAACTAGTGGACAATTAATCCCACTAATATATTCAATAGATAGATAATTATACCAATAAATAACTAGTGGGATAGTACATTCATTTATTCTCATCTCTAAAAAGATAAGCAAAAAATAAACAAAAAAAAAATTTAAAAAAAAATATATATATGCAAAACAAAAGCAAAAAAAATAAAGAAGATACACACTAGTTAATTACAAATGCGTTAGAAGTCCTAGAAGATTAGTTTTGCGGAAGGAGGCGCCGTCAAAGAGAAATGGAAGAGAATCTATATAATATTTTCCGAGATTATCGGCTAGTCGGTTAACGTACTTATATAAATAGACGTAGAGATTGATAGAATGGAAACATCTTTTACCTAGCAAAACACTTAACATATCGCTTATCACTTTGTACCAAAAACTTATCAAAAACAGCAATAAGAAAATCATCTTTGGATCTCTGTTTGTGTGTTTTACTCAGAATCTTCCGTTCCTCTCAAATTCCTAACCAAAAATCTATTTGGGATTTTGGTTCACACACCCTCTTACTTTTCTTTGTTTAATTCAAGCATGCATTCATCTATTTCGTTCTTGCTTCTCTCATTCATGTTAGAGTAGATCTACTCAACGAACCAGCTCATGATACGTCTCTTCGAACTGTAATTCATACCCAGGAGCTGAAGGGTCACTTACAACGATTTCTGCAGAATCTCACGGACTTTGTGTAGCTTAGAGTCTCGGGTCGGAAAGTGATAAAGGAATTTGACTAGATCCAAAACTCAATTGAGTACAAGGAATTTCAATGTTCATAAAACAAAGAAATCCAAAGAACTAACTTATGAGAATCAAGAAGAAGAATAGATTCTCGATAGAGGATGAACAGAGTTTGTTACACAGAGAAAAAATTAATTGAAGAAGAACAAATCAACACAATATTTCTGATTTTTCTGAATGAATCGATTATTCTCTCTACTGTTCCCTTTTAACGCTTTAAGCTCCTTTTGATCCCAGCCCTTGTTCTCTCCTTATAACCTCAGCCCTTGATCTCTCCTTATAATCTCAGCCCTTCACGTGTACTCCATTCTTAATCTCCATCTCTGATTTCCTATAACAAATCTTTCCTGTTCGAAAAACCTTGACCTCAAGGTTTATATGAAAACTCCTTGTAGCTTCAGCTTGTATTTAAACCACCAATTCTTGCCAAGCTTTCGTTTTCATGAAGTTGAAACCCAATTGTTGCTACCAAACATGTAACGACCCGGGCCCGGTCCATTTGAATAAGTTTAAATGGATTGATTTGACTACATATGTCATCAAAGTGCACTTACCTTTTCCGGTCACTTACCCTAAGAGAACTCCAAAGTTAAGCGTGCTTATGCTGGAGTAGCACTAGGATAGGTGACCTTCCGGGAAGTTCTCTGTGGAACAGTGTGAGTGAGGCTAAAACACGGGAAAAGGTCACGTGGTGATTGCAGGGACAAGTAAATCAGTCGGTCGGACCCCGAAAAAAATAACGCACCGACCGTTGGACAGGGGCGGGGCCCACGAGTCCGACGGAGGGATGGGTGACTCGCCGGTAGGGGCGGTCGGGGTGTTACAAATGGTATCAGAGCCAAAGGAAGTCAAACTGGTTCTGTCCTAGGAGACTGTCTTGGGGTTTGGGGGTTAAGGTTCACACTGACGGGATCAGGATTCGGGGACGAATTCCCGTTGAGTGGGGGAGAATTGTAACAACCCGGGCCCGGGCCATTTGAATAAGTTTAAATGGATTGATTTGACTACCTATGTCATCAAAGTGCACTTACCTTTTGCGGTCACTTACCCTGAGAGAACTCCAGAGTTAAGCGTGCTTATGCTTGAGTAGCACTAGGATGGGTGACCTTCCGGGAAGTTCTCTGTGGAACAGTGTGAGTGAGGCTAAAACACGGGAAATGGTCACGTGGTGATTGCATGGACAAGTTGTGCCATCAACATCAAAATCCAAACCAGAATGTGATCCATAGCAAAACCATACAAAACGGAACAGTTTTTTCTCCACTAAAACAGAACATCTGTTCTATTTATTTGTCAAAAAAAAGTTTTTTTTTGTAACATATGGATTGTATTAAAGATATGGAGTTCAGGGACAAAATAGGCTCTGAAAAACAAAGCAAAAAAACTTAAACGCCAATAAAAGGATAGAGTATCAAAATCCCAAATGAAGGATTATCTAGATGCTTGTAATTAACTATTGACAGATGCGATCATGAAGCCATACAGGACCTCTTAGAGCAAGGTATAACGGAAACGCCCATCCCTTGTTACGCTCTTTCCGATGTCCCTGGCAATTGAGTTTGCATTTCGACTTTCTGCTTCAAAGGCGACGCTGTCAAAAGCAGACACCCATTTTATTGCAATAATGAACGGTATTTGGGCCAAGCCACAAAATTAGCTATCGTCTCAATTGCAGCTTGACATTCTAATCCAATCACAATTTGTTGAAATCTCAAGTCTCTTAGGCTTTGCAACGCCCAAATGATACATCTCAATTCAGCAATAAGATAGTTAGGTGAACAGGTGAATGCTTCTCTTACGTGAAATAACACTAAGCATGTATCGTTTCGGGCAATCCACGCCCCACCACTGTGCTAGACAGGGTTTCTCCAGTGAGCGTGAATGTTACATTTGGTCGTACTTGAGAAAGGAGCGGACCATCTAGTATCCAAACTTTGCTGATTTGAGGTGTTGTGCTCATTTTCTTGTATTGTTGTGTTAACCTCTTTCGAGAGTTTGACATCCTCCAAAGCTCGTTGGACTAATGTTATGGATTCCTCTCTCGTTCCTACTATTAAGGCACCATTCCTATTTAGATGATTATGAAAAGGAATTAATGAAAACTTGCCTAGACGAGGTGTTTCGTGATGCTCTTCTCAATTTAGATGATTATGAAAAGTCAGTACTCTTTGACTTGTAGTGCGAGGCCATACTTTTCGGCCGGGATGGAGGTGAGGACTATCTACTCGACTTATACCGTTTACAATTCTAAGTCATATGAAATATTCGGAGTTGAACTTCGTCCCAAATTATTTCACATGACTTAGAATCGTGTGAAGTTCAATCTCGCCTTTTCATTCTTCTAGACAAATCAGTGCTTTTTGATTTGTAAGGCCATGCTTTTCGGCCGGGACGGATGCGAGGACTATCAGCTCGACTTATACCGCTAACGAGTTTTAAGTCACACAGAATATTCGGAGTTGAACTTCGGCTCAAATTATTCTGCATGACTTAAAATCGTGCGAGGTTCGGCCTCGGCTTTTATTCTTCTGGCAAATCAGTGCTTTTAGATTTGCAATGCGCTGTTGGTGCTCGATTTATCACAAATCCGGCCCATAATCGAAGCCCACTAAGCAGAGTAGTCAAAGCCTGAAGCCCATCTTCGTCAAGAGTCGAGCTCTTACCTAAACACAGCTCGACGTCCGCTCACCTCGACCAAAAACCTGCGAGCTCTGTGAAAAATCGGCCAACGAAATTATGCGATCTTATCCAAGAAACGGCCAGATCCGAGATCTCCGCGAAGTAATTGAGTTCATCCAAAAAATGGTCAGCTCCGAGATCTCCGCAAAGTAGTTGAGTCAAGATATGCCAAGATACGCGGAGAGGTGGAGCTCGAGACGGAGTATAAAACAATATGGGAGTATTCAGATTCAGGGACAGTTTTACACACTTTACCACGCTTTGCACGTACTCAGAGCTCCTTTCAGTTCGCATTCATTGTAAACATAGAACTTTCAGTTCACACAAAATATATCTCTTTCGGGATCTCTTGTAATCGTTCATTGATCATTCAATACAAAGTCTAGTTCGTTATATCAATCTTACATTACATCTTTGACTCATAGAAGATCTAGCCCTCTTTTCTCGTACTTAAATCACTACAAAACCTTGGTGTGAGTTTCGGATCTCACATTTGGCATCGTCTGTGGGGAAGATTATAGATTTTTATGTCTAAAGAGCCATATCAAAGTTTCGTTAAACGAAATGGATCCAGCCACTAACGCTACCCCGTCCACCGTTGATCTCGAGCACGTAGTTGTGGAGCATCCATCGAGAAACAGCAGAGAAAACACACAGCTTATGGGTCAGAGCGAGACCTTCAGATCGAGTTCAACCTTGACTCCAGCGATTCCGGCACCAACTGGCTCGAGCTCTCCCGTCACTCGGACGAGCTCCATCCTTCCGAATTTGATCACAACGACCAAAAATCGAGTATGGGTCAGATCCGATGATCCGTCAGCAACCATTAATAGATCCGGGCTGACACAAGCTTTGCCTCCGCTTAGCTCTAGCACGCCTAGTCGCGACTCTGAAGAGTCTGCAGAAATTCGAGCGATGCTAAAATTTTTGGTAGGCCGCTCCCAAAATAAGGAAATAGCCAATCAGAATCGTCAAATAACCAATCGAGACCTAGCTGCGCGACTCAACGAGCAAGATCAGAGCTTAAACGCCCGCCTCGATGAGCTCGCTATTCCAGGAATTCGAATGCAACTTCCAGACGGAAGGAGGACAATTTTGAGTCCAGCTCCACGTACACATTTGGATTTCACACCAGTGATCTTCCCACCGGGAACGTCGAGAACATTTGTCACACCGTTGAACGCTGGAACTATCTCAGCAACAACCACCATGACGACCTCCGCTCCCTCTAGTTTGACCTCACTGGTCTCGAACACAAATGGAACACCAAATCCTGCCATCTCAAATTTACCACCTCCACCTCTCGGTGTCAAAGATGGAACAAGATGGTTTGGCACCTCAGAATTTCCTTCGAGCTACCAACCTTGCGAACCCGCTCAAGGAACGAGCTCGAGCCCAAATGTTCGAACTCAATTTGATCGCGAACCGCAAACATACGTCGAACATCAAACGCCGGTTTTTCAACCAGCTCTAATTGGTCCTCAAGAGATTGATAACGACTTCCTCCAGAAATACGTCGAACATGCTAATGCGCAATTCATGCATCTGAATTCTCAAGTTCACATGGCAACTAGTTCGGCAGCGGACATCGACTGTGTCATCGAAGATACACGTCGAACTCCCTTCACTGATAGAATAGCTAATGCTAGTCTACGTGAAACTGAGAAAATCAGGTTTGCAGAATTCTCTGGAACAACAGACCCAAAAGCTCACATTATAGCATTTCGGCTCGCAATAGCTCGAGCTCATTTAAACGACAAAGAGAAAGAACCTGCTTTCTGCAGGCTGCAAGCTGCGCAATGTGTTGCAGAAATAACCCAGGATCGAGTGAATGACTTTGTGAGCTTGCTCCAGTTCCGCAGTTGACAAGAAGAAGTTGCGCAGCTTGCTCCCTTAGGACCGGCTTTAGAATGGTTCGCTGGACTGGAAGGAAATTTCATAGACAATTTCACCCAGCTCATAACATCTTTCCTGAAGCAAGACTCATTTTTCATGGGAGCTAAGACCACTGAGGCCGCTCTGTTTGACATTAAGCAAGGACCAACTGAGACCTTGCGCTCGTACATCGACCGGTTCAAAGAATCCAAGTCGAGAATTGCGAACCCAAATGATGACGTAGCTCTAGCTGCGCTCAGAAGAGGGCTATGGTTCAAAGCCAAATTCTGTGAGGAACTCACGGTCCGCGAACCAGTATCCCTTAACGACGCGTTACATCGCTCGTCTGCTTTCTCGATTCTGGTAGAGGAAACCGCTCAACTAGAGCTCAAATTCCAACATGAACTAGCACATGCTATCTCGTCCGCTCCAAATAAAAGAGAGCGACATGTCGAGGAAGAAGCCCCAGAGTCTCCTCCTCCAGCACGTCGAAAAAGATTCTACCTCACTTCAGAGAGTTCACCATATGCAGCGGCTCGATAAAATCAGTTATAATGCCATCTCCCGCACCGAGAAAAACCTTGAGCTCTTGCTTAAGCAGACCTCGCCCTTTTGGGGGGGATGGTAGGGGTCACTACCCCACCAAAAATCGAACTACTTAAAGGCTTGAAACCTTAAACGGGTAAGTAGGCAGCTCAACCTCGAGCACAGCCGCTCCCCTCAAAATCTCAAACGAGCTCTTACTTGTCCAAGTCTCTGAGAATCTCATACGAGATCTTGCCTATCCAAGTCTCAAAATTCTCAAACGAGCTTTGCATGTCCAAGTCTATGAGAATCTCATACGAGCTCTTGCATGTTCAAGTCTCTGAATCTCAAACGAGCTCTTGCTTGTCCAAGTCTCTGAGAATCTCATATAAGCTCTTGCCTGTCAAAGTCTCAAAATTCTCAAACGGTCCACTCTTTATTTCGTTAGCGACCTCTAAACATTCCAATGAAGTGTGACCTCTTAATGGTCCGAAAAAGTGCGAGCTCAAAACGGTCCACTCTTCATTTCGTTAGTGACCTCTAAACGGTCCAACGAAGTGTAACCTCTAAACAGTTCAAGAAAGTGTGACCTCAAAACGGTCCACTTTTCATTTTGCTAGCGACCTCTAAACGATCCAAACAAATGTGACCTCCAAACGGTCCACTTTTCACTTTGTTAGCGACCTCTAAACGGTCCAACAAAATGCGACCTCCAATCGGTCCATCTTTCACTTTATTAGCGACCTCCAAACGGTCCAACCAAGTGCGACCTCAAAACGGTCTATTTTTCATTTCAAGCGACCTTAGAACGGTCCGCATCACCAACCATTAGCAACATGCTTAAGGTTCACAATACACAAACTACTCGAACAAACTCTTAATCACCGCCTTTTAAGTTCGACTCATCTCACTTAATGAGCTGTAGGAAATTGTTGGTGCTGGATTTGTCACAAATCAGGCCCATAGTCGAATCCCACTAAGCAGAGTAGTCAAAGTCTGAAGCCTGAAGCCCATCTTCGTCAAGAGTCGAGCTCTTACCTAAACACAGCTCGACGTTCGCTCAACTCGACCAAAAACCTGCGAGCTCGGTGAAGAATGGGCCAACGAAATTATGCGATCTTATCCAAGAAACGGTCAGCTCCAAGATCTCCGCGAAGTAGTTAAGTTCACCCAAAAAACAGTCAGCTCCGAGATCTCCGCAAAGTAGTTGAGTCAAGATATACCGAGATACGCGGAGAGGTGGAGCTCGAGACGGAGTATAAAAGAAGATGGGAGCATTCAGATTCAGAGACAGTTTTTACACACTTTACCACGCGTTGCACGTACTCAAAGCTCCTTTCAGTTCGCATTCATTGTAAACATAGAACTTTCAGTTCACACAAAATATAACTCTTTCGGGATCTCTTGTAATCGTTCATTGATCATTCAATACAAAGTGCAGTTCGTTATATCAATCTTACAATTCATCTTTGACTCATAGAAGATCTAGCCCTCTTTTCTCCTACTTAAATCACTACAAAACCTTGGTGTGAGTTTCGGATCTCACATGCACAGGCCGTGCTTTTTGGCCAGACGGAGGCGAGGACTCTCTGCTCGACTTATACCGCTAACGAGTTCTAAATCACACAGAATATTTGGAGTTGAACTTCGTCCCAAATGGTTCTTTATGACTTAGAATTGTGTGAGGTTCATCCTCGGCTTTAATTCAATTCTTTCGGAGTGATGATCAGTCACTTTTGAGTTCCTGGATATTATATTCTTCTCGAAATTTTCTCAAGCTAACATCTTTAGTCTTCGTCCTCCTCTCTACAATATCCTCCATTGCTCTAGTTTTGTCCTTTTCCTCTGTTTCTTGAATCTTGTCTTGTACCGTAGGTCTCTTCGATCCATCATATTCCTGGTTTTCAAGCTCTTGGATTTTTCTCGAGCTATCTTCCTTAGTTTTCATTTTTGCCTTGACAATTATCTTTTCTTCTTTGCGGTCATTATTTCCCGTTTCCACCACTTCTATCATTTTGTGTTGTTTCTTATGGCTCTCTAGCTTTTCAGGCCGTTCTTCCCTAATCTCTTGAACATTTGTGGAGCCGTCCTTCTCTGTTATTTTCATAGACTCTACAACTCTCTCTCTTTCTGCTTTCGAGGAAAAGGCAACGTCAATGACTGTGACTTTTAATCTCGTGGCCGTGGGTTCGATTTCCAGAGACGGCATCAATTGTTAAACCAGAATATCACTTAGACAAATAAGAAATAAACAGTTGTGGGTGATATACTCATATATTTCGCATATTTATCATGCATTTAGAATAAGTTTTCATCCATATTTCATTTATAGATAAGTATAATCATAGTATTTGATCATTTATAGGGTTTAGAACATTTGCATTAGCATTTGCATTTTCTTTTGTATATATGCATCATTTCAGGTTATTCTATGGATTTGGCGACAATGTGGAAGCTGCAAACATAAGATTATGAGCTAGGAACCAAATTGATGTCATCTGACTTGCTGTACCAAGATGTTGCAACCGATTCAAGTCCATGCCACCTAAAGCGACTTAAAGATCAGACTCTACAAAGACTTTCCATTCCGATTTAGCCTCCACAATCTTCATAAAACTCATAGAGAATTGAGTTACCTTTCGTACAGAGGTTATTTCAAGTCATTATGGTCAGTCGTACAGAAGATACGGCTATTTAAGTAACAACATGTCCGTCTGGAAGTTTGGCGACCAATTTCGTTAACTGAACAATCAGCTCGGATGAAGGGTTTTGAATTGAGATTTAGCTTCGAAAGTCTTCATAAGAGTCTTAGGAAATTGAGTTAGCTTTAATTTGGTGGTGATTTCAAGTCAAACGGTGCAGTAGTGCAAAAGTTACAGATCGATCAATCCATATACCCGAACCAAAAGCTACCACTCGCAAATTGCTCCAAAAAAGGTGTTTATGCTTTAGTAAAAGTGGGATTAGAGAGGTCCCTTGTCCCTTTCCCTTTGTCTCTTGCCCCTTGACCCCTCTTTTAAGGCCAAGAGCCATGTTTAAAACTCTATATAAAGAGTGTGTGTGTGCTTGTAATAATCATTCAGTTTTTCATCAAATAAACATTCAAGTCTTTATATTCTCTCTTACAAAGTCTTCTTAAGTGTTCTTGTAAGCTTTCCTTATTCTTGAGTTTTATAGTTCTTCTTGTTTTAGTTCCTTAAAAATTCGTATTTTATATATAGATATTTCGTATTTAAGATATTCTAAAGTCAAGTCTTTCTTCTTAATTCTTGTTTAGATCTTTTGTTAAAAACTCTTATTTTTTATAGATAGCAAGTGTTTTAATTATTCTAATGTCAGATCTTTCTTCTTAGTTTTTATTTAGATCTTTTGATAATTCTTGTATTTTATTATCTTCAACAAGTATTTAATAAAAAATCTTTCTTTATTTTAAAAACCGCTTATGTTCATTAGCTCTAAAATTGTGTTTAAGAGAGGTATGAACATGAGTTGTGAGTAAACCA
>JAHZTW010000065.1:17402-35397 GCA_020283515.1 Alliaria petiolata | reverse complement strand
TTAAAGGGATTGGATGATTTGATTGTGTGTGTAGGTTGAGATTAAGTGCATTGTATTTTGAGATGAGTGTAGCTAAGACTTTAGAGTAGAATACATTTGATTTGCATCTTAGAACTTTAAACATGGACGTTGATTTGATCTCTTTTTATGGCATTTTGGACACCCATTTTCAAACCTCACTCTCTTGTTTGTCTTTGTTTGCTTGAGGACAAGCAAAAAGGCAAGTTTGGGGGTGTTGATAACTCCATATTTTACACCTTTTTAGCATGCATTTAGTATAGGTTTTGCTCTCTTTTATGCATTTATTCATTAGTTTTTGTCCCATTTCCATTCATATTAGTTTTAGGATAGGCATTGCATATTTTGCATGTTTGGAGTGCTTGGCAGGTACTTTTGGAGCCTGTGAAAGTTCTATGGAGTTTGGGAGAAGAACTAATGAGCAGCCAAGGCAAGAAGGAGCAAAGTAGAAGACTTCTACAGCCACCACGATCAGCCACAACGACCTCATCCTGATATGAAGCAAGACGTCTGCTTCTAGATCAATCAACTAAACCAAAATGGACAACCCGTTGTGGAAAGATCAGCTCGGACGAAGGGCTCTGGCTCGATTCAGCTTCTGATGTCTTCATATGATTTGTAGAGGATCGAGCTAGCTTTCGTCTGATGGAAGTATCAAGTCATTACGATTGGCGGTTGATATGATTATGGACAGCAGCAAATATTTTAATCAAGGCTTGCACTTCATGGGCTGGATTTAAGAAGAAATTATCTTATTTGAAGCCCAAAGACAATCAAGAGAAGCCTCAATTTTCGTCCAAAGCAAAGAAGGCATTTATTTAAAGCTGTTTCTCTCTCCTACATGCACATTAGACTTTGAATTTTGTTTCCCAAGATGCTGTGCATGTTAGGGTTCTTTTATGAGGGTTTATGATGTATTTTCTCTATTTATAGAGACCCATATTCATCAAATAAAATCAGATTTCGAGTTTTTATTTTTTGAACCTTTTGAGAGTGATTCTCATTTTCGATCATGGTGTGTAATATCCATTGATCAAAACTTGGCTTGTCATGGTGTGTCATATCTATGTTCATGGCTGGTTTAGACTTATCATAGATCCTTTCACAGATCTTTGTGGCGTCTCTCGATCCATCTTCTATCCATCTCTTGTTGGTGCGCCATATCCAGCAAGCTTGTCGATCCCTTTTGGTGCGTAATATCCAGAGAATCGATCCGCCGGTAAATCATGAGTCTTCCGCAGCTCTGTGATACCATTCAATCCACATCTCCTTGTTCTTCGTGGCTTCGCAGTCCGTTGAATGAAGGCTTATCCTTTTCTACCAACTCTAGAGTACCGATTTTTGGGAGAATCACATTATTTGGTATCAGAGCACACTCTTGAGTTTGGTATTCTATCATTCTACCATCTTCTCATCTTTTCATTTTTCTTCTTTCGTCTTCTTTCTTTCATCTTCTATTATTCTATTTTTGTTTTTTTATTTATTTTCGTTTTAAAAAAAAAAAAAAAAGAGTGCAAAAATCAGAAAATCTGCTTGTCTTCCATTTATAAATTCCATCTTGATATTTTTTTATTGTAAACTTTGTGTTCAATTTGTTCTTTATTTAAGAGCAAGATTTTAAGACAAATCTTTTTCAAAAGAGGGAGAATGATATGATCATGGACAGCAGCAAATCTTTTAATCAAGGCTTGCACTTCATGGGCTGGATTTAAGAAGAAATTATCTTATTTGAAGCCCAAAGACAATCAAGAGAAACCTCAATTTTCGTCCAAAGCAAAGAAGACATTTATTTAAGGCTGTTTCTCTCTCCTACATGCACATTAGACTTTGAATTTGGTTTCCCAAGATGATGTGCATGTTAGGCTACTTTTATGAGGGTTTATGATGTATTTTCTCTATTTATACAGACCCATATTCATCAAATAAAATCAGATTTCGATTTTTGGAACCTTTTGAGAGTGATTCTCATTTTCGATCATGGTGTGTAATATTGATAAGTGTATATTTTGCATCATTTTAGCATCCATATAGTGTAGACTTATCATCATTTTAGAGTCTAATATAGCATTATAGTGTTGCATTTGATCATTTAGAGTCCTAGAGTGTTCTTGCATGGTTCTTGCATGTTTTGCATGTTCTTTGCATGTTTTGGGACCTTATTAGGTGAAAAGGACGCTTGGAGTTGAGGATACACTTGGAGAATGATGCATATCACTTGGAGGGACAAGAAGCATCAAAGAAGATGAAGAAGAGGATTTCTGGCAGCAGATCGACGTACCAGATCGACGAAGCTCACCGATCCAGAAGGCCAGGAGCGCAGATCGACCAGATGGATCGACGTAACCTCGTCGATCCAGATTTCCAGGAGCACGGATCGACGAGACGGATCGACGTAGGCTCGTCGATCCAAATTTCCAGGACGCCAGATCGACGAGCCAGATCGACGTAACACGCCGAACCAGAAGCCGTGACCAAGAGCACGGATCGACGAAGAAGATCGACGAGTTGTCGATCCGTTTTATTTTTGGTGATGGATCGACGAAACAGATCGACGAGCACGTCGATCCATCACCAGACGAACTCTTTTTCTTCATTTTCATGGGTCCCCCTATAAATACTCTTTAGACCTAATTTTTATCTTAAGTCTTTTTCTCTGAGTTCTTAGTCTAAACTTCTAGCCATTTTTGGCAAATACCTTGTTTATGCTTTGGATTTTGAGTTAATGCAATATCTCTTTTAGATTTCTTGTTTATTTCTTCTCTAATCATGTTTTGCTTATCTTCTCTCTTTGATTTGATGGGCTTAATCATGATTAGTGAGTAGTTTCCATAGGAACTTAGGGATGGGTTAGATTTAGGGAATTTTATTGGTTCAATCTTGCAATCTAGGATAGATTCTTCCTAATCTCTTCTTATTAAGTAGTTCTTAATGCCAAATGGCTAATCTTTGCCATTTTGGGATCTTAGGCATTTCATCCACCCACCAAGTGTTTGATGGAATGCTTGAACCAACTTAATAAGAGATTTACATATTCTAGCCTAAGACATTAGATGTTTAGAGTGTTTATCATACCATTTAGACTTGTTATTAATGCTTGTTGATTATCCTAATGCTAACACATCATTAGTTCATTAGGGTAATTAACAAAGGGATTTGAGCCACACATCATGGTCTTATCTTGATTAAGAGTTCTAGGTATAGAGTTTGCTTGATTAGTAGCTTAAATGATTGCAAGAATGTTCCCTTAAGTTCCCAAATCAATGATTCCATCCCTAGGTTTCGATTTAGTATAATTGATAATCTTGCTTAGTAGTAATCCTTGCTTAGTTTCTTGATTAGCTTCAATTTGGTTTAATTTCATAGTTAGTGCTTTAGTAGTATCCCTTTAAGTTGTAGTTTGCTTTTGTTACTTGTTTGAAACTTCAATTTACCCATTTTGCTTAGCTTAGACTTAGCTTTGTATTCTTAGTGCAACCAATCTCCCAAGATGGATTGATACCTCAAATATTGCAATGACATGAGCAATTGAGGAATTGCTTGCAAGCATAAAAAAGCTTGTATCAAATATCCATTGATCAAAACTTGGCTTGTCTTGGTGTGTCATATCCAAGGAGTCATGGATCCGTCTTGGTGCGTCATATCCAAGGGATCAACCGGTAAATCAGAAGCCTTCCGCAACTTCTGTGCAACCATTCGCTCCACATCCTTTGATCTTTGAGACTTCACGGTTTCTTTGATGAAAAGCTTATCCCTTACCAACTCTAGAGTGCCGATTTTTGGGAGAATCACATTAGCGGTTCGGAAGTTACTGCGGAAACAGTGAGCATCGGTCTAGCCAGCTCGGCAAGCTAGTGTATAACGGGCAAGCATAACGACTTGTGCCCGATGAAGCTTCTGCTGGGAAGATAAGAGCTTGGAGCCAAAACGGGGTACCATATCGATGTGAAGCCGTTGCAGCATAAGTCCAAAGAGCACAAGAGTCCAAAAAAGTTTGCTTTTAGCATTGGATCCCATTTTTGTGGATAAGGGTCACTAAGGTTTTTGTGGCTCACCTATAAATACCCTAGCAACCCCAAAACGAAATCCCTCTCTTCCCTCTTTTCCTCTTAGACAATTTTAGTTTTTGCTTAGTCTATTTTTATTTTCAAAAACCATGTAAATACTTTTTATTTTAATTTATTTTTTGCACTTCTCTTATTTATTTGTTCTTGTTCTTGCCTTCTAATATTGTTTAGCCACATATCCTTCATAGGATTTCGTGGTTATGCATTATTAGGATTTATGTTTAAGCTTTTATTTTGTTCTTGAGTTCAAGAACTTTTCTTTTAGGTTTATGCTTAACCAAGACTTGTTCTTTAGCATTTCTTGGTAAAGCCTTTGCCTTTATTTTATTTCTTATCATTGATCTCTCTCTAATCATGCTTAGCTTTTATTTCCTTATGGATCTAGAGGTTAACCACATGAAAAGAGAGTAGATTTCGTGGTTCTTAGGGTGTGAAAGATTTATGGTGATAGATCTTGATGCTTATGCGTTTAATGATCTTAATCATTTCTTGTTTATTATTCTCAATGCTTAGTCTAGCTTGATCAACTAGTCTAAAGACTATAGGTGGCTTGACATGTACACCACGTGCTTGCTTAGTCAAACCCATAAACAAGAGTTTGATCTTTCCTAGGCTCAGACGAACCATCTGTCTAGGAGTCTTACGGCTTTATAGGGTTGGGTATTCTTGCTTGCTAATCCTCATGTATCATTGTGCGGGAGCCAAGCTAGGTTATGAGTTAGTAAAGTGACTTCTATCACGACAGTGGATTAGTCTTGATTAGAAACCCTATGCCTAAGGATTACCATCTAAGACCCAAGGTCTAGATGTTGTTTTAAGTCTTCATTGATCGCCCATGTGCATCAATTATATCAAATATCTCATCCTAGGAACCACTTTTGTCTTTTCTTTTCATAGTCTTTGTTTAGGTTGTGTTAGCTTTTGCTCTCTATTTGCTTTCTCTTATTTTCTGTTTGTCTCTAGGTTGTTAGAAAACTCCCCTTCTCTATTAGCTTAGCTTAGCATAGTTCTCTATATCTGAAGTGTCATTAGCTTCCCAAGTGGATTGATACCTCGAATACTACAATGACATGTGTATTTGATGATTGACCAAAGGTGAAAAACCTCTTGCATCAGACATAAGATTTATTCTTGCCCCGAGATCGCATAAGCAACTGTCAAACTTCAAGGGTCCAAGAGCACATGGTATGGTGAAAGAACCATGATCTCCGAGCTTCTTTGTTGCAATAGCCTTGTGGATAATAGCACTATGCTCAAGGCTGAGGACCATCACTTCTTTAGAATCCTTTGCCCTCTTTGCGAGAGTATCTTTCAAAAATTTTGCATACTTTGGTACAAGAGTTAAGGCATCAAGTAGGGGCATCTTCAACTCGATTTCCCTCATGTGTTTTTCAAACAGTGCTCTATGCTTCTGCACGAGTTGCTTCTTGAACCTTGCAGGAAAAGGGAGCTTCGGTTTGTACGGTGGTGGGATAAAAACATCTTGCTTCTCACTTGTTCTTTCCATTGTTTTCTCCTTGGCCGCTTCTTTTCCTTTACTTTCCCTCTCGATGTAGACATCATCAAAAGTGACTTCTTAGTCTGTTGAGAGATCTCCCCCCCCCCCCAACTTGAATGACAATGTCCTCATTGTTTTGAGGAGTAGAACGAGATGGCAACTCTTTCCCGCTGCGAAGTGTAATGGCTTTAGCATACTCTGTTGGTTTGGCGGGTGATGTGTCGGCGTTGTAGGAGCTGGCTTTGCCCTTCTCAAGCTGCTTAACCTTTGTGGTCAATGTAGTAAATCGAGTGTCAAGATCTCGGTGAGAAGAGTCCGTCCTTGTACTGAACTCATCAAGCGTTTTGGTCACATGCAAAGCCATTGTTGCTTGTTGTTGCATGAGCTGTTGGAGCATCGCTTGAACCATTTCATTACCAGAGGCTTGAGCTTGTTGGGGTTGAACAAAACCAGGGGGTACCCTTTGTTGCCTTGTTGCTGTGGACCTTGAAAGTTTCTTTGTCTAGGTCCTTGGTATGTGTTTTTGTTCACATAATCGCCTTGATTCCCAAACTGTTTTTGTTGAGGATACACTTGGTCTTGTGGATTCTCAACATTGTTGCTTCGGTATGAGAGATTGTTGTTCTGGTACTTGGGAAAGTAGCCTTGTGGTCTAGGGTAATCCTGACCGCCTATCCAATTTGCTTCCTCTTGGCTTTGGTCTAGCTCCTCTAGAACATCCGTAACCTCTCCCACAAAATGTACTTGCTTGTGGTTAGCAAGTACGAGCTTATCAATCTTTTCATGAAGCAACTTCAACTCCCTCTTGTGTGACTCTAGGTCAGACCCTCTTGGTGCTCGGTCATAGTCCTCACTGTAGTTCCCATCACTCAAGGCAAGATTCTCAATGAGTTCCATACCCGCGGTTACATCTTAGTGATAACAAGCTTTTTAGCAGGTTAAACAAAACCTAAAGCTTGTCTATGTCATTGTAATACTTCAGGTCATCAATCCAAATCAGGTGGAGAAAGGTATTAAGAATACAAGAGCTTGAAGTAAAGCTAAGCAGATTTGAGTTAAATGGGTGAAGAATCCTAAAACAATTACTTGTGGTTGTTAAACAGACATGAAAACTATTTTAAAAATCCTACAGAAGGGTTATACAGTTACTAGATGACTCCTAAACAATAAAACAACCGATCTACTAATTTAATAAAATTCAAATCTAAAACCGGATTAATTAGACAATTTGATGGTGAGTAGCAAGATTTTCAAAAACTATTTCTAAAACTCAAACAATTACAAAATCAACAACAGATAGTAAAATAAGACTCTAAGCAATTTCTAAAATAATAAAAATAGTAAAAACACAATTTTACAAAATTATAAAAACTCTATTGCATAATTAAGTTAATCTAGAGAATTTTAGAGAAACCAATTAACTTTGAACAGGGAGAAAATGATTTTAAGTTTTGAAAGATTAAAAACAGATTCAAGGTTGGGATTCATTCTTAGGGAGGTTGAAGATCGAACTTGGGGTTTAAAAACATAATTTTTACTCTTTTAGTAATTTCTCTAAACCTTAAGAAACCAATTTAGATTTATCCATGATGTGTGGTATAAACCCTTTCTTCACCCTTTCCTCCTAACCCATGATGTGTGGTGGAAAGATAAGGTGAAGAACATTAAGCTTGGATCTTAAAAACAGTTTAACTAGCTCCCTAAGCATCCATGATGTGTGGGAAAGGATGAGCTAGTCTCTTGGATTTGGTTTTAAGGGATTTCCTAAGTCTTGTTAGGATAAGGAAATCCCTAGATTAAAGAGATCTCCATGGAGAATCTCTAGACCTTAAAACCCCCAAATCCAAGAAGAGAATTTAAATGAAGAACAAGATAAAAATAAAACCAAGATTTTAAATCTCCAACCTCCTTAATCATCCCAACCTCAAACCTTAGAGGTTTACTCACAAATCATGTTCTTACCTCTTTTAAACATAAGTTTAGAGTTAAGGAACATGATCGATGGGGTTAAGAAGAAAGACTTGAATTTAGAAATACTTGCTATCTATAATAATATAAATACAAGAATTTTCACAAAGATCTAAGTAAGAATTAAGAAGAAAGATCTGACATTAGAATAATTTAAACACTTGAGATATGTAATAAAAAATAAGAGTTTTCACAAAGATATAAGTAGGAATTAAGAAGAAAGATTTGACATTAGAATAATTTAAATACTTGATATATAATGAAAATAAGAGTTTTCGCAAGGAATTAAATAAGATGCAACTATAAAACTTAAGAATACTCAAGAACACTCAAGAACAAGAGGAAGCTTACAAGAACACTAAGAAGACTTAAAAGAGAGAATAGAAAGACTTGATTAAAAACTTGATGAAAAACTGAATGATTTTTACAAGCACATAAACACTCCTTATATAGAGTTTTAAACATGGCTCTTGGCCTTAAAAGAGGGGTTAAGGGGCAAGGGACAAGGGGCAAGAGACAAGGGACCTATCTAATCCCACTTACTTCAAGCATAAAAACTTTTCTGACTCAGCTTCCTCATTGTTCGAGTGGTCAGGTTGGCCTTGGATCGAGTCAGTTGGTCGATCTTTGACTCGATCAGTGTTTAGTTCGGGTGGTCCAGTCGATCGGCTAGTCGATCTACTTCGGATCAACTCATCTTGGTCGATCATGCGGTCGATCTATTCCTAGATCGAAAAGTTCTGCTCGATCTGCCTCTCGATCTCAGCTGAATCGACTGATCTCGGTCGATCTTGAAGTCAATCTTTGCTCCTTCTCTTTTGTCCAAGTTTTCTTTTTTTGATTCCTGCCAACTCTTATGCTCTTCTTTCATCTTCTTGTTAATGCTCAGCATCCATCACAACTCCAAGTACTCAAAACAGCCTGGAAAAGATGCAAATATGCAAGAAACCATGCAAATGCTAATGCAAAGTGTTCTATGACTTAAAATGGTACAAATGATGCAAACTAGTCTATTATGAATGATGTATGCATGAAAACCCTATACTAAATGCAAGCTAAATATGCGAAATATATGAGTATATCACTTAGCCGAGAAAGTTTCCCTTACTCGCCGTGTCCAATAGCATCTGAACTTTAGGCAAGGCTCCTGTGTAGATTGTGCTCAAGAGAGACTCTTCACTGAAGCCGTGGTGAGGACATTGGATTGTATAATCCTTGAAACGTTCCATAGCCTCACTAAATGTCTCGTTCTGCCTTTGCGTGAAGGCGCTAATCTCGCTTCTAATCCGAGCCGTCCGTGTGCTATAGAAAAACTTGGACATGAATGCCTTCTTGCAATCAGCCCATGAGGTTATGGTTCCTTGAGGCAGGGTCTTCTCCCAATGGCGAGCTTTATCACCGAGTGAAAACCGGAAGAACCGCAACTTGAAGCTGTCCTCCGAGATCCCATTTATCTTGATCATGCCGCACACTTGCTCGAAGTTGTCTAAGTGCTCAAGGGGATCCTCCATAGCAAGACCATGGAACTTATTATTTTGCACCATAGAGACAAAGCCGGGCTTGATCTCAAAATTGTTGTTTTGGATCGGAGGAGGAGTGATGCCAAACCGGTTAGTGTGTGTGTTTGGCGCATCACCAGCACCAATGATCCGTGGCTGCCTTGGGACATGGTTGGAGTTTCCATTGTCCCTACCAGCAGCAGCATGTGGTGGAGGAGCTGCATCTTGATCAGCCATACCGTCTTCGACAAACTGCTCTTCAACGGCTTGCTCTCTTTCTCTTCTCAAACGTGCACTTCCAAGGAGATGAATGTTGTCTAGAGGTTGTAGTAGATTGTTGTCTCCTCTAGACCTCAAATTCATGTACCTAAAAATACAAACAAGCAAGTAGAAAGATTAGAATCCAAAATAAAAAAAAAACTTAGTTTTGAGCAAGTTCCAAATCCTAATGCTTTCCTAATCCAATTTGGCAACGGCGCCAATTGATAAGTTAAAATTTTCTCTCTTTTTCAATACTCAACACTACTCATGTCATTGTAGTATGTGAGGTTATCAATCCAACTTGGAAAGGAAATGAAAATTGGAATGAAAGAACAAGATTAATCTAAGCCATAAGCGAATTTTGATGGGTGAAATGGATTTATAAAAACTACTTATGCAAGGCAAATAAATCCTAAAAGACAACTAGCTAAAGAACAATTCTTGAGGCAATTTCTAAAATTATAGAGAAACTAAATATCAAAGCTTGAAGATTTAATACTACAAATGCAAATAAGAAAGATTTCTAGCAACTTAAGCAACAAAAGATTGATTCTTGATTGACAAATATGAAAGATAGATTCAAGGCTGAGGGTTTATGTAAGGGGATTCAAAGTTAGATCTTGGGTTCTAGAAAGATAGATCTACTCATTACAAGAGCTAACTCTAAACCTAAGAAACAAATATAAATCATCCCACGGTTAATGGCTCCGATTCTTCATCAAACCATTCCTTCCAAACTCACGGTTAGTGGAGGAGAGGATCGGTTGATGAGCAAGAAAGCTCCTTTCTTAACTTGGCTTAACTAATTCCTAATCTCCACCGTCGTGGCTTAAAAGGAGATAGTTTTTTGGATGGGTTTATGAGATTCCTAAGTCCTCATGAGATAAGGAAATCTCTATAGGCTCAAAGATCTCCATCGAGACTCTTCGGCATTAATCCCTCCAAACCAAGAAGAGCTAAGGATTAAAAACATGCTAAACCACTAGATCTAACCCTTAAACCTCCCTAAACCCCTCGGCCTCAAACCTTAAGGTTACTACTCGCTAATCATAATCAAACACTCCATAATCATAAGATTTGAAATGCTAAACATGATTAACGTTAAACAAAAAGAATATTAAGATTAAAAAGACAAGTTCTTGTTTATAAAATCTAAAAGTGCGATTACAAAAGCTTCAAAACCTTAACAATGGTGGCAAGAACAAAAGAGGAAGAAGGCAAAAAGCATAAAAGATAAGATATCCCGAAAAATAAGGGTTTTAGCTATTTATAGTAAAGAGGAAATGGTCCCCTCACAAGAGGACAAAACGTGAGCTGGCGGATAAGGAAGCGCGCCTGAAGAGAAGAGATCGAGCTGAGTCGTCGATCTCTTGCCCGATCTTGGACTGGGAATGGGTTCTCTTGCTCGATCGTCGGGTCGTTTCAACTCAGCAATCGACCCTCTTGCTCGATCGTTGGGTCGTTTCAATCTGGATCGATCTTCAGTCTCGATCTTCACTTTGTTCTTCCTGATGGCCTCTTTGGGTTCGTACAGTCTCGTCTAGAACGACCTGCCTTGCTCGATATTTACCTCGATCTCAGTGCATGTATGCTTTTCCGAACTCCTCCAAGTGTTCTCAAGCTTCCCTTTGAGCCTCAGCATGTCCACAAATCCACCATAGCTCTAATGTCCTCAAAACAACTTGAATATGATGCAAATATGCAAGAAATATGCAAATGCTAATGCATCATGTCCTAAATCCTAAAATGGACAAAAGCTACAAAAACTCTAAGTATGAGTGCAAAAGTGCATGAAAACCTATCCTAAATGAGTGCTAAATATGCGAAATATATGAGTATATCAATGGCTTTAACCTTTTCTTCATCGACCTTAATGCCATCTGCACTTACAACAAAACCTAAAAAGACAAGGTTATTTGTACAAAAAGTGCATTTCTTCATATTGGAAAATAGTTTTTCTTTTCTAAGAACACTTAGAACCTTTTTCAGATGTAGAACATACTCATCTAGACTCTTGCTATAAACTAAGCTATCATCAAAGTAAACCACATCAAAGATGCCTATGAAACTTCTCAGAACATGATTCATCAACCTCATGAAAGTACTAGGTGCATTAGTTAAACCAAAAGGCATCACTAACCATTCATACAATCCATGCTTAGTTTTAAATGCAGTTTTCCATTCATCACCTCTTTCATGCCGATTTGATGATATTCACTCTTAAGATCTATCTTAGAAAAGATGCAAGAACCATATAGTTCATCAAGCATGTCATCAAGTCTAGGAATAGGGTGGCGATACTTTACAGTTATATTGTTGATGGCTCGGCAGTCAACACACATGCGCCAGCTTCCATCTTTCTTTGGCACAAGCAACACTTGTACCGCGCATGGGCTCATACTCTCTCGGATATGTCCCTTCTCCATGAGCTTACTAACTTGCCTTTGAAGCTCCTTTGTTTCCACGAGATTAGTCCTATGAGATGGACGGTTCAGCAATGAGGCTCCTGGTACAAAGTCTATTTGATGCTCAATCCCACGAATAAGTGCTAATCCCTTTGGATTATCTTTAGGATAAACGTCCTCAAAGTCCTACAAAAGAGAAGTCATTTCACTCGGTAGCACCGGTGCAAGGTAAGTTAAACTCATAAGGGCTTCTTTAAAAACAAACATAAGTAAAGGTTGTTTTGAAAACAAAGCTCTCTTAACCTCACCAGTCTTCACAAAGAAGTTTGAATGGCTCACGAGTTTGCTCTCACAGGCCTTTGACTTAGCTTTTTTCAGACTATCACTCTTTTGTTGGTGCTTAGTGTTTAGGGGGTCGCTCAAGGTGTTTATTTCTCTCTTTTGCTTCAGTAACAACTGGTCTTGGTAGACTTCATGTGGTGTCATCAGAACCAGTGTGATTTTCTTTCCCTTGAACTCAAAAGAATGCATGTTGGTGAATCCATCATGTGTAACCTTTCGGTCAAACTGCAATGGGCCTACCGAGAAGAATGTGGCCAGCCTCCATGGATAACACATCACACAGAATCTCATCCTCATATCGCCCAATAGTTATGGGAAACATCACTTGGTTGTTTATCCTCAATTTTCTAATATCATCGAGCCATTGAAGCTTATATTGTTTCGGATGCTTCATCACTTTCAACCCAAGTTTCTTTACCATTGTTTCACTTGCCACATTGGTACAACTACCTCCATCAATGATGACGCTGCACACCTTGTTTTGAATGTGCACCTTGTGTGAAACAAGTTTTCCCTTTGCTCTTGCATTTCTGGCTTAGATTGTATACTTAGCGATCTCCTAGCTACCAAGAGATTTCCTTTAGCCGGATTAGTTCCATGCTCTTCTTCTGATGGCAGTGAATCTGAAACCACTTCCTCTTCCTCTGATTCGATCTCTCCACTGTACTGAAGAATCATGGTCTTCTTATTTGAGCATTCATTGGCGTAATGCCCCCTTCCTTGGCATTAAAAGCATATCACATCTCGGGTTCTGGTTTTAGATGCTTCAGCTTTCCCTTTGTTGATTTGATTTGCATTGAAAGGATTGGATTCTACCTTTGGAGCGGTGATGTACTTCTCTTCCCTTTGGTAGCTCTGTCTAGTATTAGATGCTATAGTTCCATATGTAGGTCGAGAAGGACCCTTTCTTTTAAGCTGTTGCTCCACCAAAATTGCGTTGTGTAGCGTCTCCTCAATCTCCACGTAATGCTGCAACTCAAGCATGTCTTGCACATCTCGGTTTTAACCACTTAAAAATTTAACCATTGTAGCTTATGTATCCTCTGAAACATCAGCCCTTATCATAAGAGACTCCATCTCTTGATAATAGTATTCTACATTGCGGCTGCCTTTTGTAAGTCTCCTCAGTTTTTGATGAAGCTCACGATGATAATGGCTAGGAACAAACCGTCTTCTCATGATAGCTTTCATCTCTGCCCAAGTCTCTACTGGATATTCCCCATTTCGTCTCCTTGAAGTTACCAACTGATCCCACCAGCTTAATGCATAATCGTAGAACTCTGTGGCTGCCACTCTCACCTTGTTATATTCAGAGTAGTGTTGGCAATCAAACATAAGCTCTATCTTTTTTTCACATTCCAAATAGGTGTCTGGATCAATCTTTTCATGAAATGGTGGAATTTTGAGCTTGAGACCTCCAAGATTATCATTATGCTGCTCTATGCCTTCTCTCACACGTCTAGGTCTCCTTCTGCTCCCTTGAGATGATCGATCATCATGACTGTAGTAGTCATCGCCTCCTTCAGCTCTAATCGATCTAGGTCGATCTCTTTCTCTTTGAACATGCACGTCTTGAGGTTGCCTTTGTCGTGCCGCTGCTCGCACCTCCTCTAGTCTCTCATAAACACTATTCATTTCAGTTCTCAACATTCTAAGCATTTCTCCCATCATCGCTTGCAATTGGAAGTTTGGAACTGCTGGTTCTCCTCCTTCACTGTTGTTAGTTTCTTCGTTGTTAACCATGACTGTTTCCTGCAGAACTCAACAAACAAATTAGAAGTAAAAGCCTCTCACAAGTGTTTCTCTCGCAAGTGTTTACTCTTAAAATGTTTTGTGCGATTCTCAAGAGTTCTTATAGAACAAAAACCAATCAAACCCAATGGTAAATCCAAAACACAACAGCAGAAGATGAATATATAGAAAGTTTTAAGATATATATATATATATATATATATATATATATTTTTATGTTGCTAATCAACCAAGCCCTTTGATTCGATTCTTTTTATTTTAATTTATGGCTGGTTAACTAGAAAAGATAGACAAAAAAGAACAAAAAATTCCGAACATGAAGATGAAGAGATGAGAGAGATGAAAACAGAGTAAATACCGAACTTAAGAGTGTGCTCTGATACCACTTGATAGGATCCTCCCAAGAATTATTGCACTCTAGAGTTGGTAATGGATAAATCTTAGATTCAACGACTGTGAAGCCACGAACAACAAGATGATGAATCGAATGGTCGCACAGAAGTTGCAAAAGACTCCTAATATTCCACCAGACCCTTTGGATATGACACACCAAGATGGATCAAGTTGTGATTGTTGGATATTACACACCAAACAATCGGTTTGTTCACAAGGAACGAATGAGAATCACTCTCAAAGAAAAAGATGATAAAAAGTTAGTTTTTTATTCAAATGACCTTTCAAGAGTACTTGAACAAAAACAAAGTGATAAAAATAATGCAACATTAAACTAACAAAGACTAAGACCAAAAATAAAAGGTTTGAATAACTCCTGGTTCCTAAGTGACTCTTGAAGTCATTCTACGCATGACCTTAGCATTCTTGGGCGAGCTTCTCCTTATTGGGCTTCAGTACTTTCTGATTCAATATCCTCATTAAAAAAAATTCTGGAATACTCAATTGGGACAAAACCAAGTACAAGTAAAAAGAGTACAAATGGTTATAAACCGATTTAGTAGTCTTCTTGGACTTGTATCAAAACCAGGATGATTTGAGATACAATTTCTTCTTTCAAGCCCAAATAAACTTGTTAGATGATCATTTGCTTAAGTAATCCTCCAATTGTTTTCTTGAATTTGTTAACTTTTGCCTGAGTCATAGGTCCAACTAGTTAGGTCCAAATGATATATAAAAATGAAACTCGTTTTATTTTTATGCTCTTTGATTATATGATTTTTTTGGATCATCTATCCACATTGCAGTCTTTGTTTTCAAATAATTAAAAAATTAACTTTATGAGAAAAAACCTATGGAAAGAGATAGAACACTATAATTGGTCACAAAACCATACTTTAATATTCTCTAAAATGGTACATTTTCTTCTCTTGTATTAGGCCTTCTTGAGGTCCTTTTCATTTTCTGCTTCTTGTATTTAGGTTGTTCAAGTTTTTTTATGCGCTGTAATAAGCTGTTTGCAATATTGTAAAATTTAAAAAATGGTATGCATCTTAATATTTACACCCAAAAAAAGAAAAAAATTTCGAGATAGTATCGTATTTTTGGCCTTCGTTAACCCATTGTTTTCAAAAAAGATTCTTAGAGTTGACTAAGGTTGTTCAAGAAGCTTTATAGCTCAAGGGAATCTATCAAGAACTGGGACTCAGAAAAGAACAAATGACCAAACATATCAAAGTGAGTCTCAATTTTATAACATACTTCGTTGCAGATGATTCTGATAAAAATGGTGATGATCAACACACAGAAGAACCTTGTGGATATATTAACTAAGACTTAAAATGCCAGTAATTTTGAAGAGTTTTAAAATTTCTCCCGAGTTTTGTCTAACTCTATTTCAGGTTTGGAAAAATGACTAAAGTGGAGTTTGTTGTGGGTTTTTGGTAAGGTTATTGGACTTTTGGGGATTGGGAGCCTGACGTTAGTCTCAAATGAGTGAAGCACTGGTCAAGTGGACAGATCAAAGAGTATGTGTTTAATCATAACGAAGTCAAACTCAAACACCCACACTAGCTTCAATAACTTTTCTTTCTCACGTGCCGATTTATTTGTACTGTTCTCTCAACGACAAATGAAAACATTTGCACATAAATATATGTAATCAGTACATGAGCAACATTTTAATTACCCTTACCGACAAACTAGGTTGGCCCAGTAAAATTTCCTTTAAGGTGGACTTGTATTTGATTCTGATACAATTAGCTATGATTTTGATGTTCTTTTTTAAAGTTTACCCACCAAATTAATTAAAAAATTTAACGCAAAGTTGCAAACGTGTTCGCACCTTGTTTGCTCATGCTTCTGTCTTTCTCTCTCACCTCAATTTTTACTCATTTGTTTGTAACTTTAACCTTGACTTCTGAACCTCTTATTTACCATAGCTTTTTCGAGAAACTACTTAAATTTTCTTTTTTGCTAAAAGATATAAAACTATCCAGATCTTAAAGTATTAGAGAGTAAATATTTCATAAATAGTTTTTTTTACCATTAAGCTATTGTAAATAAGACTATAAAAGTTTTGTTCATATCACTATACAAAACATCTTTGAATTATTATAAAAATTTGTTACCTAAATATGTATTCTTGTCTTTTCTCTTAAATTATGTCGAGTGTGTCTCTAAATTAATAGAGTCTCGAGTTATATTAAAGGATTTCTGCAGCTTTTGTAATACTCCACAATTTCTGTTTTTAATTTCAGGGCTATTTCCTACCGTTGATTTCTTGGAAAATTTGTCGAAAATAGTAGTTTCCGACAAATTTCCCACGAAAATAATATGTGGATTACAGTTGGTCAAAAATCAATGGTTGGTCAGAAATCCATCGAAAATTTCTGATGGATAAATATGGTCGGAAAATCATCTGAATGTTGTGACGGAATATCGACGGAAATCGACCGATGAATTTTTGACCACTTTGTGAGTCAGGGAAATTTTCGACGACTTTTCCACGTTTTTCTGACGACTTTGTAGCTGGAAGATAAGTTGGAAGGTTATCGGAATTTTGTCGGACAAGTTTTTGATGACTTTCCAGCGACCTCCAACGTACGAAGGTACGATAGATTTGCGACGGAAGTAGTTATGACAGATTTCTGACGGAAGTGGTTCTGAAAGATTTCTGACGAACAACATTACGACGAATTTCCGATTACTTATCAAGATAAATCTACGATTAGACAATTAGTACAAAGACAATAAATTTTACCGGATTTTTTGGCTTTCGGCTTCATAGTCGTAAATCTTATGGATTGTTGCAGACCTTCTTTGTACTCTTCAGTAATTTGATAATACTTGTCCATCCATGATCGAAAATAATTATAAGGATATGAAGAAGACATTTTTCAAGATTTTTGATGAGATGAGTTTTTGTTGTTGTTGTAGTGAATGAGAGAGGGTGGAGTTATTTTTATAGGAAAATTGGGAGCGCATTTCCCACAGATTTCACACGTATCTCTGACAATCTTCAAACGGCTAAATAGAGGCTATAATATTTCAAACGGTACAAAATCCGTCGAAAATGGACGTGCATTTCTGACAGATTTTCCACGAATCTCTAACAATTTTTAAAGGACTATAATATTTCAAACGGTTACAAAATCCTTTGAAAATATGTCAGAAATCTGTGGGAAATCAGCAACGGATTTATTCCGTCGGAAATCCGTGAGAATTTTTTGACGAATTTCCCACAACTTAGCCTCTCATCACAAAATTGTCGTAATTCTATTAGAAATTTCTGACAAAATATTGTTTGTGGGAAATTTTGTCAGAAATAGCCATGTTTTCTTCTAGTGTTGATTAATCCCAAGTTGAAAGAGCAGATAGAAATGATTTATCTACAGTAGTATGTGCAATATATTTGATAATGGAGATGGTAGATTTAGTTCATAATAGTATGTTGTTAGATTTCTTATTAAACGATGGTATATTTATTTGTTAATGGTAGATTTGAGTGTAAGAGATGGTAGATATAGTACATAAAACGATGGTAGATTTGCATGTTGTTAGACTTGTTATTAAACGATGGTAGATTTGCATGTTGTTAGACTTGTTATTAAACGATGGTAGATTTGTTTGCTAATGGTAAATTTGAGTGTAAAAGATGATAGATTTGAGTGTAACTAATTGTACAAATGTTTGAAAGATTTAGGTTGTAAGTGAAATTTTTGTTGTTGGGAAATGATTTGTTTGTAAATGATTGTAGGGGACTTTTTGTTAGTAAATTAAAAGATCGGAAAAGGG
>JAHZTW010000065.1:0-14744 GCA_020283515.1 Alliaria petiolata | reverse complement strand
CAAGGCTATGGTTCTTCTTACCAGAAGCCTTTTCAGAACAACAACTTCCTGAGAACTTATGGTTCTTCTTCTTACCAAAAGCCTCCTGCACAAGACAATAAGATGGAGTCTATGCTAGAGCAAATTCTGGAGGGACAGCAGAAGATGACAGTGGATTTCAATGGGAAGATTGATTCACTGTACCAAGACTTGAATGTGAAGATCGATTGTTTGAACTCTCATATGAGGCAATTGGATGTTCAAGTTGCTCAAACTGCTGGAGCCTTGAAGAGACAAGATGGGTTTCTTCCTAGAAAGACTGATACAAATCTCCGACATCATGTCAATGCTATCATGGTAGGAAGTGCAGAAAATTTCGCGGATCTTGAGAAGTTCGAGGGGCTTGAAGAAGAAGATGCTGCAGTTTCAGAGTTAGCGTCGATCGACACCACTGCTGAGTGTCGATCGGCACCACTAGAAAAGCCCGACGATTCGAGCTCTGACGAAGCGAAATCGAGCAGGACCGACACTGAAACGTCGACACAAAACACTAGTGTCGATCGACACCAGCTGGGTATCGATCGACACCCTTCCCAGACTTCGCTAAGCACGCCTGAAGCTTCAACAAATGTAGAGGAAAGAATGTACAAGCCTAAAATACCCTATCCCAGGCCTCCTAGAAAGTCTAAACAGGAGATAGAAGAAGCCAGATGCAAGGAAATGATGGATAAGCTGATGGTTGAGCTACCCCTAGTTGATGCAGTCAGACTTTCACCTGCATTAAGAAGATATGTCAAGAGAATGGTTGTCAATGGTGTGAGTCCTGAGGAAGGAGCATTGCTTACCAGAGACATGAATGCAATTCTCTTGAACATAGTTCCAAGGAAGAAGAAGAAGGTGTGGGTTTCTGAACAAGTCAGTGATGTGATTCAGAGGAGGATTCCAGAGAAGCTACCTGATCCAAGAAAGTTTGTGCTAGATTGCTCAATCTCAACAAGAACGTTTCCTCGTTCTCTCTACGATCTAGGTTCAAGTATCAACTTGATACCATACTCCGTCGTTGTTCGACTTGGAATGACTGATTTCAAGCCAACCAGAATCTCCCTTGTCCTAGCTGATCGATCTAAAAGAATCCCAAAAGATGTTCTAGAAGATGTTCCATTGAAGATTGAAGGATGCATGATTCCCACAGACTTTGTGGTGTTGAAATATGATGAAGAACCTACAGATCCTCTTATTTTGGGAAGATCATTCTTGGCTTCAGCTAGTGCCATCATTGATGTGAGAAAAGAGAAAATAGAGCTTGACTTGGGTGATGTTGTAATGAATTTTGACATGGAAAAGTTAAGAGGACCATCCACCATAGATGGTCAATCTTTTTCAGTAGAGATTTCCATGGATCAAGATCCAATCAGGGAGGATTCAGACGACATTACTGCTGGGAATGACAAGGAGCTGGATTCTAAAGAGCAAGTGAACAAACTGGTTGTTCAAGAGGCATTGGATGGAAATTATGAGAAAGCTATGGAACTTGAAGATTGGAGTGGAAACATAGTTGCTGATCATCTCTTCAGGACAACGGTCGAAGATGAGGGTCTAATCAATGCCAAGTTGATGGAAGAAGACGTTTTTTGTGATAGAGGCAAGGATTGCAGAGCTGAATTGCAGAAAAATTACCGAAATTCAAGCTGCAGAGTTGGTTTCGATCGACACCACTACTAGTGTCGATCGACACCCTCCAAAGATCATGACACAAGCCGTCTCCAATGCTGCAACCCCATCATCTTTGGTCAAACAGACGCCTCCACATCCTACATCCCAGAAACCTCGAAGGAAGCAAAGGTACGCACTCCCTGGAATCAATTTCAAACCTCCTGATCTTGTCAATAAGAACTTTAAAGGTTCAAAAGATGTTTCACACTTATGCAAGCCACGAGATTCTCGTAGAGGGCTTTGTGTTTCTTTTGATGATTCTGCAGGAAAACGAAGTGTCCCACCCGAACTCAAGTCCCACCCTGCTATTGTTCCTCAATTCCTTAGTCGCTCTCATGCACCTAATGCCTATACACCACCATGGATGAGGAGACATTCGTCTGGGAAGCATTCGATGCCACCCTCTGATCCACCAGACGTCTGAACCCCGACACAGTCAAGCTAATGACTGAAAACGAGCGCTGAGTGGGAGGCAACCCACTGTTAGGTACGTTTTTCTTTATATTTCGTTTTGGTTTTACTAAGTCCTAGTTTCAGTCAGTCACAAAAGGCGACATTGGACTCGACACAGACCAGTGTCGATCGACACCACTATAGCGTCGATCGACACCACGCGCAGACGAAGGTAAGTCCTGTAATTGGTCTTTTAAAGTCGTTTCTAATCTTTCTTTTAGCCAACTTCGGGCTTGATAAAACTGGGGAAAGTGTTGTTTAAGTCTGGGGGAGGTGATTACTGACTTTGTGTTTTGTTTTGAGAGTCAGTTGAGTTAGTCAAAAACTTTGTTTTATTGAGTCAAAAACTTTGTTTTATTGAGTCAAAATCAGTGAAATTTTCAGTTTTCAGAAGAACTAACCACAGAAGATTGACACTTGAAGGACCATTGCCGTAGCAGTTGATTGGAGGTTTTACAAGGTAGAAAGCTGTAAGTGGATCAAGCTTTACAAAGAGAGTTCAGATTCTTGCTTAGAGCTTGGTATTCATTAGACTTGATTCTTCTTCCAGCGCTGACAAGATAAGAACACTACAGTCTTTCCTTGATCTTCCCTTTAGAAAAGAAAGAAAAAAGGAGTCTAAGTTAAAGGAATAGTGCAAAGATCCTCATGAGCATGTCTCCTCACAAGGAACAATATTAGTGAGAGCTCATGAACCTGTCTCCTCACAAGGAACACAAGTAAGAGTAGCACTATTCCAAGACTTCAAAAGAATGAGAAAAGTCAATGAAAAGATCTGTAGAACACCCTGAAAAAAGGTAGCAGTTGACTAAGCGAAGAGAAAATAGGGGAGCTGTTGAAGGACTATCTTGTTCAGGCACTAAGGAAGCGAAAGAATCTTTAAGTTCTTTGGTCAAATACTGTTGTTAGAGTTCGAAATTTTGTGAGCATAAAGGAATCTGGACTTGATTTGCGAGATTGCTAAGCTTGTGGTAAGTATATTGAAATATTACCTAAGGTTGGCTCAATGGGGTGTGGATTCAAGAGTGTTGGTTCGATGTGGCGTTCTGAAGGTTAGCTGGATATTTCTGTTTTCAAACCTCGACTCTATACTTGGTTTATGTTTTGCTTGAGGGCAAGCAAAAGCTAAGTCTAGGGGAGTTGATATATCATGGTTTTTACCGGTTTTTGGACCATGATATAAGTATTTTTATAGAGTCTTTTGGTTGTTTTAGAGTCCTATTAGAGTCTTTACAGGTTGAACTACGTTTGGAGCATATAATTGGAGATTTTGAAGGTTTATGGAGCATTGTGGAACAAGCTGCTGAAAAGATGAAGTCGGATTGAACTTGGATGAACAGTGTGGATCGACACTGTTCATGGTGTCGATCGACACCCCCCTAAAATCAAAGACGGTCGTGACGTTTACAAGATTGAAGAAAAGGAAATTGTCCAAAAAGTTTTCCTTATTTGCAAAAGTGCCCAATTCGAGTTTTGGACCTTATATATAGTTTTCAGAGCCATTGTTTAGGCATTATCTCATACTTTAAGAATCATAGAAGTTTAGGTTTTTGGAGAGAAAAATCAGATTCCTTTAGAGCAGATTTGGAACTCTTTTATTTTCTTCTATTGATTTCTTTCATGCTTTCTATTCAAATAATGATTTATGTTTCATTGATCATATCTGAGTAGTTTGAGAGTTAGGTTTAGGGTTTTTCAAAGGTGATTGATGAATTGTTAGGTTGAATTGAATTGTTAGGATAAAATCATTAGAGTTCTTCATCTGGATTTGTGATTAATGCTTATTCTAACTTCATGACCTAGAATCCGATCTTAGGTTAATTAATAGATGCGAGAGTATTATTAATTGCCTGAACTAATGTTAGATGAGCAAAATACCTATTCGCAAAGAGATTTGGTTTAGGTATTTTGTGAACAATCGAACCTGAACTTTAATGCTTGTTTGAATTATTAGAATTTGCAAAGAGATTTGGAATTCTAGGGTTTAGACATAAATAATCTTCGCAGCGAGAGTTGGTTGATTTTACATTAGTGTTTCGAGTTCAATAACAGTTTTTCATATTTTCTAACATTCTAGATCTGAAATTAGGATTCACCTGAGAATTTCCGTGAACCTAGCGTTTCGTCTCCTAAAGTTTACACCGTTTTATTTTGCTTTCTGTCGTTTACTTTTAAATCTTTGTTCTTAGCATAATTCGAACCTAAAAAATCATAGTGTAGCTTTCACTTCCATTGGGATTCGATAACCCTTTATACTTCAACTGCATTGTTGTGCACTTGCAGTGTTGATTTATTTGGGTAAAACTTTGACTCACATAATTCTGGAGAGAGATGGGTGTGAAAACTGGTGTTGCGCCTACTTGGCATGAGGTGGTTGTTGTATTTGAAATATGCAAGACTTAGAGCTATGAGAAGAAGAAAATATTTGCTTTGATATTCATATTTCAAGTAGGAATATGGGGGATTAGTCAGAATAGTTGAATCCTATTGGATTGCGGCAAAAGAGTTATGGATGAAGAAGTATTTGAGAGCCAGCCGTGGGGTCGAAACAGGTTTTGATACAAGTATAGAAACCAACATAGATCATGCTGCAGAAGTTCCTGTGATGAAGAAAGCACCAAGAACAAGATTAGGAACTAAGGATCTAACTGAGAGCTTTGATCAAGCTGTGGAAACGCTACTCACCAACATAGAGCTTGAAGACATCACTTCTCAACTCAACAAGCTAAGCATATCCAGAGAAGCAACTCTAGCAAAGGCACAACTTGAGGATCACGACATCTCAAGCCAAGGAAGATGATATCTACATTAGCAACGGTCCAAGCATAGAAACTATAGGCTATACAAGAGCATCACCGGTTATATAAGAGAAGAAAGGAGTTTCCTTATTCAGCATTGAGCCACTTAAATGACCAGAGCCAAACACAACATTTTAAAGCTAAGGTATGTGCGTTTTACATTTTATCTTTAGAGTAAGGCATATGTTGGCCAATTTTTACTTAGTATAGTTTATGTAATCTGCTTCAAATATCCCTAGAAGGGCACAGCTGTTTGGACTACTATATAAAGTCCCCTCTCACAGCCTTGTATTTTTAACCTGGATGAAATAAAGCAGAACTTTCTTTGAAAGCAAAAACCCTAGTCTCTCTTAGCTGGTGTGATTCGGTCTAAGAGTTTCTTGTCTTACCAAAGTCTAAATCCATAAGACTTTGTGGCGGCATCAATCCATTGTTAGAAAAACCGTGAATCCATCCCTTGATCAATCCAGAAAGAGTTGAACAACCATCAGTATTGATCCCACACTCGATCCACATCATTCGATTCACCATCCATTGATCAAGTTGAAAGAGTTGGACAACCAGCAACAAGATCCCATCCTCCACAACAAGATCTCACCCCTGTGATCTTGTGTCATCTGGTATCAGAGCTGAAAAGCTCCTAATCATGTGTATCCTATCTTTTTACATCTGTTTATCATTGTTTATGTTTAGATCTATTGTTTTGTGTTTCTGCATTTCTTGTGTTCTTAGTTTTCTGCATTTATGTTCTTCTTAAGAAAACCCATAAAAAGTTACATGTTGCATACTTGATTCTTGTTTGCGTTTCATTTGAGTTATTACATCCTTATTCAAAAAATATATATATATAGAACCGTTGAATCTGTTTGGTTGCATATCATTTCTGCTTCTGCATATATGTGTTCATCATAATCATTCAAAAAAAAGAAAAGAACCCTTTGATCCGTTTAATTGCATTCTCATTCATTGTTTGCGTTTCTCTCTGCATCTAAGCTATATTACTGAACTTGTTCATTCCCTGGCAGCCAGCACTTGTTTCCGTTTTTAGTTTTGGCCATTTATTTGGATCATTGACCTTGCTAGGAGTTTCCCTGTTTTGGTATTAGCATTTGTTGCAAGTCAAACCGTGTGGTTCCAATTTGGAAAGTCTTGCTGCATTTTTGATCATTCTTTGACTGCATTCATATCTGTTGCATTTCTTTTTCCATCATTTTTTTTGTTCTGATCATTGTTATTGAATTGTTTGGTTTAAACTTCAGCATATCATATAGTTTTTATACTTTCAGTTTTATTCTACATTTTGATTCTGCTATGACTTGTGTAAGGTACCAGACATGGAGAACACCGAGCCATAAGTTAGTATTGCACAACTACTGGATGCTATGAGGGGCATTAGTGAGCGCATGACTCTGTTAGAGCAACGTGCACCAACACCAGCACCAACACCTCCACCAGCACCAGCAGCTGCACCAGACGCAGCCAATGGTCCTAGAAACCGTGCAAGAACACATCCTGACCGTGAAGGAGAAAGCTCAGACAGTGACATGCCGAGCCTTGAGGATGATGATGCACCACCTCCACTTGATCCTAATCGCCGAAATAGAAGAAATGAAAGAGACATAGACAGAGACAGAGACAGAGAAAGAGGGCGAGGCAAAGGAGGCAGAGATATAGAAGAAGATCAGCCTTGCCTTGGAGGCAAGTATCTCAAGCTGAAAGCTCCTACATTTGCTGGAAGAGTAAACTCAGAAGCTTACATAGACTGGTAAAGGCGCATGGAGTATATATTTGAGTACTACAACTACTCAAATGCAAGGAAGATATCTCTTGCAGCAGCTCAGCTCACAGAGAATGCTTTGTCTTTGTGGGACAAAGAAGTTTCAGAGAGAAGAAGACATCAGCATGGGCAAGTTAGCACTTGGGAAGAGATGAGATATCAAATGAGGAAGAGATACATCCCAGCATACTCAAGGAACTAAGTCTGTGGAAGAATTCTTTGAGGAATTCGAGACTCTGAAGAACAGATTGGAAAATGGAGATTCAGAAGAGACTCTAATGGCTCAGTTTCTGGATGGATTACATGACAAAATTACAAGAAAAGTGGAGAGACAGACCTACAAAAACTTAGATGAGCTTCTGCATTTGGCGGTTCAAGCAGAACAGCATATTAAGAGGAAAACAGCTTCTACAACTCGTATAAAGTCTACTTGGAGTTCTCAGCCAAGAAGCATGGACAAAGGAAAGTCCATAGACACTGCTTCTAAATACAAGAAGCCTATTGCTGAGGTATCTAAAGGAGCAAAACCAGAACCCAGCAAGCCTCAGTTTCAGAGATCCAGAGACCTCACTTGCTTCAAGTGTCAAGGAAAAGGTCATTATGCAAGGGATTGTCCTAATCAGAGGGTAATGATCATCAAAGACAGTGGCGAGTATGATTCTCAAGATGAAGCTGAAGCAGATCCAATGGAGCTTGAAGAAGAAGTCACTGACTATCCACATGAGGGAGAGATACTTGTGACCAGGCGAGCTCTTAGTACTTTCTTTGATCCAGAAACCATCCAGAGAGAGAACATCTTTCACTCTCGATGCACCATAGACTCCAAGGTTTGTAGTCTGATCATTGATGGTGGTTCCTGCACTAATGTTGCCAGCAAGTACTTAGTGGATAAGCTAGGTCTGAAGAAGACAAAGCACCCCAGACCCTACAGACTTAAGTGGTTAAACGATGAGACATAGCTGAAGATAGGAGAACAAGTTCTTATGCCATTCAGCATTGGAAATTATGCTGATCAAGTCATCTGCGATATGGTTCCAATGCAAGCAAGCCATATATTACTTGGGAGGCCTTGGCAATTCGACAAAGAAACACATCACAATGGCAGAACCAACTTCTACAGCTTCACCCACAACAAACGCAAGCATAACCTTGCTCCACTTACCCCACAAGAAGTCTTTGACTTGCAGAAAGCCATGGACAAGGGATCAAAGGTAAGTAAAAATAACATTTATATAATACCTAGCACTGTTTTAAAAGCTTTGGATTGTAAAACACATGTGCTACTAATGATCTTCAAAGAAGGGTTATTTTCAGGTCAAGAAGAAAAGGACTTACCACCAGAAGTAACTAGACTTCTAGACACCTTCAAAGACCTCTTTCCATAAGGTATACCAGCATGATTGCCTCCTATACGTGGTATTGAGCATCGGATAGACCTCATTTCAGGAGCTCCCCTACCTAATAGGCCAGCATATAGAGTGAATCCAGAAGAGGCAAAAGAGCTAGAAAAGCAAGTACAGGAGCTAATGTGTAAGAGCTACATCAGAGAGAGCTTAAGCCCTGTGTTGTGCCTGTTTTACTAGTACCAAAGAAGGACGGTATCTGGAGAACGTGTGTGGACTGCAGAGCCATCAACAACATCGCCATCAAGTACAGACATCCAATCCCACGATTAGATGACATGTTGAATGAGTTGAGTGGAGCCACTATATTTTCCAAGATAGACTTGAAGAGTGGATATCATCAAGTCAGAATGAAGGAGGGAGATGAATGGAAGACAGCATTCAAGACCAAGAGAGGTATGTATGAATGGCTGGTCATGCCATTTGGTCTCAGCAATGCGCCTAGCACATTCATGAGGCTCATGAATCACGTCCTTAGAGCCTACATCTGTAAGTTTGTAGTTGTATATTTCGATGACATCTTAATATATAGCTCTAGGTTATCTGATCATATTGAGCATCTTGAGAAAGTGTTAGAAACCTTAAGGTTAGAGGGATTATATGCAAACCTTAAGAAATGTACATTATGCACTGATCAATTGGTATTTTTAGGCTTTGTTGTGAGTTCACAGGGTCTTAAAGTAGATGGAGAAAAGATTAAGGCAATCCAGGAATGGCCTACTCCATCCACCATTGGTCATGTCAGGAGCTTCCATTGATTAGCAAGCTTCTACAGAAGATTTGTTAAGGACTTTAGCACCATTGCAGCCCCTCTGACTTATGTGATTAAGAAGAACGTTGCTTTCACTTGGGGGCAAGAACAAGATCAAGCTTTCCAGAAGCTTAAAGACAGTCTCACACATGCTCATGTCTTAGTTTTGCCAAACTTTGACAAGACATTTGAAGTAGAATGCGATGCATCAGGGACGGGCATTGGAGTTCTACTAACTCAAGGAGGGAAACCAGTACCATTCTTCAGTGAGAAACTCAATGGAACTACACTTAACTACCCTACCTATGACAAAGAGTTTTATGCCCTGGTAAGATCTCTGGAAACTTGGCAGCATTACCTTTTATCTAAAGAGTTTGTTATTCATACCGATCATGAGACTCTTAAGTACTTGAGAAGACAAACTACTCTGAAGAAAAGGCATGCTAGATGGGTTGAATTCATGGAGGCTTTCCCCTATGTGATCAAATAGAAGAAGGGAAAGGAGAACATTGTAGCTGATGCACTTTCCAGAAGATATGCATTGATCTCTACAATGGAAGCAAAGATCATGGGATTCGAGCATCTCAAGGAGTTATATGGAGAGGATCCTGATTTTGGAGAACTATACAAGCAATGCACCAGAGGAGCATTCATTCCTTTCTACAAGCATGAGAACTTTCTGTTTAAAGACAAGAGGTTGTGCATCCCACAGAGTTCTATGCGTGAGTTAATAGTGAGGGAAGCACATGGAGGAGGAATCATGGGGCACTTCGGCATAGACAAAACACTAAGCATAGTGACTGAGCACTTCTTCTGGCCTCATCTCAAGCGTGATGTTGAGCGTTTCTACTCCAAATGCATCATCTGCCTCAAAGCAAAATCCAGGTCACATCCTCACGGTTTATACATTTCATTACCTATTCCTAACCTACCATAGGTAAATATATCTATGGATTTTGTTTTAGGTTTACCAAAGATCAGAAACAAGGATTCAATCTTTGTAGTAGTAGATAGGTTCTCAAAGATGGCGCATTTCATTCTCTGTGCCAAGACAAATGATGCTACTTAGATTGCTGATCTATTCTTTAAGGAGATAGTGCGAATACATGGCCTTACCGGGACCATTGTATCAGATAGAGACACCAAGTTTCTAAGTCATTTCGGGAGAACCTTGTGGAAAAAGTTAGGAACAAAGCTTCTATTCTCCACCACTTGCCATCCTCAAACAGATGGGCAAACTGAAGCTGTAAACCGCACTCTCTCCACCCTTTTAAGGGCTGATAGGGCTCAGGTTTTACCCAAATAAATCAATACTGCAAGTGGACAGCAAAGCAGTTGAAGTATAAAGGGTTATCGAATCCCAAGGGAAGTGAAAGCTACACTATGGTTTTCTAGGTTCGAATTATGCTAAGAACAAAGATTTAAATGTAAAAAACAGAAAGAAATTAAATGATTTAGATTCAGGAGACGAAACGCTAGGTTCAGGGAAACTCTCAGGTGAATCCTAATTGTAGATCTAGACAGAATGTTAGGAAATATGAGGAACTGTTCTTGAACTCGAAACACTAATGTAAAATCAACCAACTCTCGCTGCGAAGATTATCTATGTCTAAACCCTAGAATTCCAAATCTCTTTGCAAATTCTAACAATTCAAACAAGCATTAAAGTTCAGGTTCGATTGTTCACAAAACCCTAAACCAAATCTCTTTGTGAATAGGTATTTTGCTCATCTAACATTAGTTCAGGCAATCAATAATACTCTCGCATCTATTAATTAACCTAAGATCAGATTCTAGGTCATGAAGCTAGAATAAGCATTAATCACAAATCCAGATGAAGAACTCTAATGATTTTATCCTAACAATTTAATTCGACCTAACAATTCATCAATCACCTTTGAAATACCCTAAACCTAACTAGCAAACTACTCAGACATGATCAGTGAAACAGAAATCATAATTTGAATAGAAAGCATGAAAGAAATCAATAGAAGAAATAAAGGGGTTCAAAATCTCTCAAGAACAGAGTATAGGATCTATCTCCCCAAAAGCTCTCTAAAATCTCTCTCTAAAATATTGTGTAGCCTAAACAATGGCTGAAAAACTATATTTATAGGCAAAAACACGAGCTGGGGCACTTTTGGAAATAAGGAAAACTTTTTGGGCAATTTCCTTTTCTTCAATCTTCTAAAACTCACGACCGCCTTCTGATTTTGAGATCGACACTGTTCATCCATCTTCAATCCGAGTTCATCTTTTCAGCAGCTTTTTCCACAATGCTCCAAAATGTTTCAAAATCTCCAATTATGCTCAAAACGTAGCTGAACCTGCAAAGACTCTAATAGGACTCTAAAAATAGCAAAAGACTCTATAAAAACACTTATATCATGGTCCAAAAACGGATAAAAACCATGATATATCAACTCCCCCAGACTTAGCTTTTGCTTGCCCTCAAGCAAAACATAAACCAAGTATAGAGTCGAGGTTTGAAAACAGAAATATCTAGCTAACCTTCAGAACGCCACATCGAACCAACACTCTTGAATCCACATACCATAGAGCCAACCTTAGGAAGTATTTTAGTATACTTACCACAAGCTTAGCAATCTCCCAAATCAAGCTCAAATCCCTTTTTGGTTTCAAAATTTCGAACTTTAAACAACGGTATTGACCAAAGAACTTACAGATTCTTTTCCTTCCTTAGCGACTGAACAAGACATTCCTTCTACAGCTTCCCTATTTTCTCCTCCCTTAGTCAACTGCTGTCCATTTTCAGGGTGTTCTAAGATCTTTTCATTGACTTCTCTTATTCTTTTTGAAGTCTGGAATAGTGCTGCTATTACTTGTGTTCCTTGTTAGGAGACAGGTTCATGAGCTCTCACTAATATTGTTCCTTGTGAGGAGACAGGCTCATGAGGATCTTTGCACTATTCTTTTAACTTAGACTCCTTTCTTTCTTTTTCTTTTCTAAAGGGAAGATCAAGGAAAGATTGTAGTGTTCTTATCTTGCCAGTGCTGAAAGAAGAATCAAGTCCAATGAATACCAAGCTCTAAGCAGAAATCTGAACTTTCTTTGTTAGTTTGATCCACTTGCAGCTTTCCACTTAGTAAAACCTGCAATCAACTGCTATGGCAATGGTCCTTCAAGTGTTAATCTTCCGTGGTTAGTTCTTCTGAAAACTGAAAATTTCACTGATTTTGACTCAATAAAACAAAGTTTTTGACTCTCAAAACAAAACACAAAGTCAGTAATCACCTCCCCCAGACTTAAACAACACTGTCCCCAGTGTTATCAAGCCTGAAGTTGGCTAAAAGAAAGATTATAACTAACTTAAAAGACCATATAGAAGACTTACCTTCGTCTGCGCGTGGTGTCGATCGACACTGGTCTGTGTCGAGTCCAATGTCGCCTTTTTCAACTGACTGAAACTAGGACTTAGTAAAACCAAAATGAAATAAAAAGAAAAACCTTACCTAACAGTGGGTTGCCTCCCACTCATCGCACGTTTTCAGTCATTAGCTTGACTGTGTTGGGGTTCAGACGTCTGGTGGATCAGAGGGTGGCATCGAATGCTTCCTAGACGAATGTCTCCTCATCCATGGTGGTGTATTGGCATTAGGTGCATGAGAGCGACCAAGGAAGTGAGGAACAGCAGCCGGGTGGGACTTGAGTTCGGGTGGAACACTTCGTTTTCCTGCAGAATCATCAAAAGAAACAGCAAGCCTTCTACGAGAATCTCGTGGCTTGCATAAGTGTGAAGCAGCTTTTGAACCTTTGGTATTCTTATTCAGAGGATCAGGAGGTTTGGAATTGTTTCCAGGAAGTACAACCTTGTTCACTTGCTCTTTAGAATCCAGCTCCTTGTCAAACCCAGCAGTGATGGCATCTGAATGTTCCATGATTGGATCTTGATCCATAGAAATCTCTACTGAAAAAGATTGACCATTGATGGTGGAATGTCCCCTTAACTTGTCCATGTCAAAATTCATGACAACATCACCCAAGTCAAGCTCTATTTTCCCTTTTCTCACATCAATAATGGCACCAGCTGAAGCCAAGAATGATCTTCCCAAAATAAGAGGATCTGTAGGTTCTTCATCATATTTCAACACCACAAAGTCTGTGGGAATCATGCAACCTTCAATCTTCAAGGGAGCATCTTCTAGAACACCATCTGGGATTCTCTTAGATCGATCAGCTAGGACAAGGGAGATTCTGGTTGGCTTGAAATCAGTCATTCCAAGTCTAACAGCAACAGAGTATGGTATCAAGTTGATACTTGAACCTATATCGCAGAGAGAACGAGGAAACCTTCCTGTTGAGATTGAGCAATCTAGCACAAAGTTTCCTGGATCAGATAACTTCTTTGAAATCCTCCTCTGAATCACAGAATTGACTTGTTCAGAAACCCACATCTTCTTCTTCTTCCTTGGAACTATGTTCAAGAGAATTGTATTCATGTCTCTGGTAAGCAATGCTCTTTCCTCAGGACTCACACCATTGACAACCATTCTCTTGACATATCTTCTTAATGCAGGTGAAAGTCTGACTGCATCAACTAGGGGTAGCTCAACCATCAGCTTATCCATCATTTCCTTGCATCTTGCTTCTTCTATCTCCTGTTTAGACTTTCTAAGAGGCCTGTGATAGGGTATTTTAGGCTTGTACACCCTTTCCTCTGCAGTTGTTGAAGCTTCAAGTCAATTTGATGAAGTCTGGGAAGGGTGTCAATCGATACCCAGCTGGTGTCGATCGACACTAGTGTTTTGTGTCGACGTTTCAGTGTCGATCCTTCTCGATTTCGCTTCGTCAGAGCTCGAATCGTCGGACTTTTCTAGTGGTGTGGATCGACACTCAGCAGTGGTGTCGATCGACGCTAACTCTGCAACTGCAGCATCTTCTTCTTCAAGCTCCGCGAAATTTTCTGCACTTCCTACCATGATAGCATTGACATGATGTCTGGGATTTGTATCAGTCTTTCCAGGAAGAAACCCATCTTGTCTCTTCAAGGCTCCAGCAGTTTGAGCAAGTTGAACATCCAATTGCTTCATATGAGAGTTCAAGCAATCGATCTTCCCATTCAAGTCTTGGTACAGTGAATCAATCTTCCCATTGAAATCCACTGTCATCTTCTGTTGTCCCTCCAGAATTTGCTCTAGCATAGACTCCATCTTATTGTCTTGTGCATGAGGCTTTTGGTAAGAAGAAGAACCATAAGTTCTCTGGAAGTTGTTGTTCTGAAAAGGCTTATGGTAAGAAGAACCATAGCCTTGCTGATTGTTGAACCTCTGACCTTGAAAACCAGCTCCATTGATGTAGTTAACCTCTTCTTCCTCAGGCCCAAATGTCTCCACCTCATTAGCAAAGTGAACTTGCTTTTTGCCCACCAAGATGTCTAGCTTCCTGTTAAAATCAGCTATTTGGCTTCCTCCATTTGCATCAGCATGTTGTTTCCTCTCAAAGTCTGCATTCTTGGTGATGTTGTGATATGTCTATATTTTGCATCATTTTAGCATCCATTTAGTATAAGTTTCTCATCATTTAGGGGTCTAATATAGCATTATTGTGTTGCATTGTATCATTTAGAGTCCTAGAATGTCTTTGCATAGTCCTTGCATGTTTTGGTGCATTTGGAGTCTTGATCAGGTAACATGGATGTTGTGGAGGCAACAATGGAGTTGGAGAGGAATGGCACATCACTTTGAAGAGCAAGAAGTTGCCAAAAAGATGGAGAAGAAGAATCCTGAAGAAGTTTCGACCAGAAGTTTCGACGTAGCTGACCAAAACTTCTCTCCAGGACGATGTTTCGACCAGAAGTTTCGACGTAGCTGGCCGAAACTTTCCTCCAGGGTGAAGTTTCGACGAGTAG
>JAHZTW010000064.1:32994-48706 GCA_020283515.1 Alliaria petiolata | reverse complement strand
CTTCAGGAATCGCTAGAACACATGAGACCCAGATCAAATTGCGAATCCAGAAAACTAGATATGCCTCAAGAATCGCTAATAAAACATGAGACCCAGATCGAATTGGGGATCAAGAAGACTAGAGATGATTTTGATTTACCTCTAATTGACGGAGATACTCGAAGATTCCGGTAACATAAGGAGCACACATCTGAGGATCATCAGATCTAGTGTCAATATCAGAGTTTGGTTCCTTCGGCGTTGCTGCGACTTTCGAGATTGTCTTCTTCTTCTTCTTCTGCGGCTTCGTCGGAACCCTACCGGATTTTCTGGGCTTTTTTGTTTCTCTTTCCTGATTGGGATTCGCCGAGGCGTTGCACAAGTTCGGAAGCTCACCGAGGACGACTCTCTTCTTGCTGAGACGCTCCTCTTCTATAATCGCTGCCATGGAAGCTTTTCTTTTCGTAGCTGCTCTCGTCATCCTAACGAAGTTCTCCTTATCGTCGGACATGGTTCGATGGTTTCAGGAAACAGAAAGAGGGAAAGTAGCGAGAGAGGTTGAGATTGAGATTGATATTGATTGGAAGAGAACGAAGGAGAGAAAGGGGATGTAAAAGGGATGAAGCAAAGCGCCATTTTCTGAGTTTTTTTCGAATTAAACATTGAATTGGCGCTCTCTGTGTTTTTTTGAGGTTTTTGAGATGTTTCAAATTTTGGGTTACGAAAAAATCAGACGAATTTTGTTGGCGGGATGTTTTTTTCTCATTTTTGCACTTCAAAAAATTGGATGAAGAGGAAAGTAATTTTTTTACGATTGTTATTATTAAATTAAGGGCTTTTTTGCGAAAACCCCCTTTAAATAATATTGGTTTGCATTGTTACCCGTAATTATAAAAAGTGCAAAACAAACCCTAAAACCAAATTTAATTTGTAATATAACTTTTTTTTTTTTTTTTTTTCATCTGAAACTGAAGTTTATTATCGATCAAAGCAGAATACAAGGTTGAAATACAATGATCTAATACAAAGATGAAAACGAAACAAACAACTAAAACCTGGAAATAAGCCTAAAACCAAACCAATTAAATTACGGAACTCTGTAAACGACACCGTACCAAATATCTCCTCTTATCACCCCGAAAAATTGCTACCGGAAATTTCAAAACCCCTAAAATCTTTTAAAAATCAAACTCAGCAAATGGCGGAATCCGAGACGATCAGCAGCACCACATTCCCACCGTCTCTCTCTGAAACCGTGAACTCCGCCACATTTTCGACGACGAAAATCCCAAAGGCGGAGGAGGCGGAGGCGGAGAGTAAACTGGGAGGAGGCATTTCCCTCCGAATCTGGCCGCCGTCTCAGAGCACTCGCGACGCCGTCGTAACCGCCTGATCGAGACGTTATCCTCTGAATCTATCCTCTCTAAGAGGTATGAAGCTCTCCAACACGAGGATGCTTCAACCGTCGCGAAATCCATCGAGGATAAAGCTTACGGCGTCGCTTCTGCTTCCGTGGTCGGTGATGATGATGACGGGTTCGATATCCTTAACGCTTATTCCAAAGAGATCAGCAAACTTGTGCTTGAGTCGGTGAAAACTCGTCCTGTGGCTTCTACAACTCCAACAGACGCCGATGCGAACGCTGATTCAACTGAGGATGTCAAGAAGAAGAAAATGGATTCGGTGAAGCTTGAGACTTGAGTTCGGTGTTCTCTTATCTCTCTAACTATCTTTTTTTTTTTTTTAACTTTCTTTAGGCGTTTTTGTTTGATTGATTCGTATGAGATGAGATTCTCAGAGTTCTTGTAGTGACTTGTGGATTTACTAGTTTTGAGGTCTGATTCTGGAAAATTTCGCCATTGCATTAAGCATTTTCCGTTTTTAGTTAATTGGGATGGGTTTGCTTTGCTTAATCGTGTGATTAGTTCGTTAATAGATCATGTATTTTGATGCATTCGTTGTAGGAGATGACGTGAATCTAAGGCATTAGAGAAATTAGACAGCTTGTGTCATTGTTTGTTCGAATCTTGTCTTATCTTTTTCTTTGTTCATTCTAAGAGTCTCCATTTTCAAAAACCTTATTTAGCTAGAAGCCCTTTGCGATTAGATTTAGACCTCTGGTACTACTGTAAATGTTGAGGAAACTAAGTTTCGAGCCTATATAACTAACTCATTAACTTCTGAACATATCCGAGCGAACATTTTCTTCTTGCGGACAAATATGGTCGCGGCAAAATATGATGGCGTCTTGACCGCGTCCAAATGGGCCTGTCCGCGGTCCAAATTCTATCTCTGCTTTTGATTCATTATCCATCAGATTTGGATTCTTTGGGTTCTTGACATTAGTGTAATGATGCTATTGACAATCATGCAACACGTGTTTACAAAGAAGTCGAAACACAGACCAAAATCACCATTATGGAACATTTCAAAGTGAAATCAAATCATGTTGTAACAAAACAAAGTTGTTTAAGAGGGAAACAAAAGCAAAGGCCTTGTCCGAAATCGTAATAAGTTTTTTTTTTTGGGGGTGAAATTAGAGTGAGTTCCCAAATTGAGAAACCCCTAAATTTTAAAGTTTTTGGACGTGTCCGCTAACCACACGGTCTCACCTGCTTCTGACCACGGCTGAATTTGGGTCTAGCAAATTTGAACAGCTTTGTATATAGACATGACCATAATCGTCCCGTAATGTTTTGGATTGGGCTAACTCACGGACAGCCCGCCCAATTGATAGTCTTACCTGATTTATCACACGGTCTTTAACTAGTTGGGGATTTTGAAACTTTAGAGCTTGATTTTGAACCCCATTTTGAAAACTTTGAATTCTTGTACTTTTTTTTATGTTTTATGTCTCTCAAGTTATATATATGTTCTATACTTTTTTTTTTTTTTTTTTTTTGATATACCCTATCGGCTATCCGGTTAGCCCCGGGAGGAACGCACCGAAGTGCTACAAGTACAGACTGATATGCCCGTGGTTCAACGGTTCAACGGACACCATGAGTTGAGTCAACGGGCCATGAGATCCAAAGAGCAACCGCATTGCCTGATCCGAGTTGAAATGCCTTCCGACTATATGCCAGGGGGTAGTCAGGCCGCCTGCATTTCTGACTACCAGGTAAACTAATTGGGCCAAAGCCCAACTGACAGACTTCCCACAAAGTGTTGATAACAGCAAGGGAGGAAGATCGAACCCAAGATCTGGGAGTTGCACCCTTTCTCGAATACAAAATTTCTACTACATTGTGAAGACATGATTCAGATTTTTTTTTTTTGGTTGATCACAAGCCTAACTATTTTCATATCTGTTTCTTGTGTGAATTTTGCTATATATGATTATTTTCGATGGAAAGTTCAAATGCATATGTCGGCATCAATTCAAGTTTGTTGTCCTAGTTAATTTTTTTTTTGTGTGGTCAAAGTTGTCCTAGTTAATTTAATTATACAAATTTAAGTACAAAACGACCACGAGAACGACTCACTATAGAGAGCAAAGATATATAAAATTTCAAATGGTCCTGATCATATCAGAAAAGCATATGTTATAAAAAAAACAAGTGAGAGGAAGTGAATGTGAAATACGTTGATAGTTGATGCTGCGGCGGTGAGAATGATAATTTCGAATTTTCAATAATATCTCTAAAACTGTAAAGATAAATGAAAGTGATTTTTGAAGTCTACAAACATCAAGAGAGGACATGAAGATCAGAATGTTTGGTTGGGTAATGGCGGTTGTCCGGTGATGCTAATCATCTTCCGTTTTCGGGTTTGTATCGGTGTTTGAAGGTTGTAAGTTGTAGTTAGCAAAATCTCAATTCGGCGTCGTAAGTTTAGTTTTCCGTTTAGCTTTGGTTTCTGAGATTCTAGGCTATGTTAGCTGGAGTTTGCAGGCTATGTTTTCGGAAATATCTATGTTTTTTTTCGATTTAAAGATTTTATCTTGTATTTCACCATGATTTTCACTTTAAAGTTAATAAAATCACTAGACGAAAAAAAAAATGAAAGTGATTTTTTTTGTTTGACATTAAAAACGTAAGTGAATTTTATAAATTAAATTTATAACAAGCGGTAGAAACAAAAAAGTCCAACAAAAGAAAAGCTAGAAAAAAAAAATACAGAAATGAAAGTCAAAGCAACAAAGGGGATGGTTGACATCCACAATACGACTAGATGAGTCGGTTTTGAATTTTTGAGTTTGTTTTTTACAACAACCTCATTTTTTTATGGGGGAATTGCAAACTACCCATTTGAAATTTGAAAAATACACTGATGTTTTGATTTTTTGATAACTACACTTAGTGATATGTAAAAAGACTATTTTGACCAGATTTTATTTAGAAGATATTTAAAAAAAAATAAAAAAATCGAAAATTATAATTATTATGATTTTAATTGAAGATAAACATATCTAATTATATAATATTTAACATTTTATAATTAGATAAATCTTAGTATTTAAGAATTTGTCTCTATAAACAAAACATTAGTTTTTTTAATTTTATTAATGTTTATATAAAGAAAACATGTAAAAAAATTGAAACAAAATCGACATAAAGTTGAAATTACAAAAATAATAACAAAATATTTTAACTGAATATTCAGTTCTAATTAATTAGTAAAAAAACTCAAAATAGATATCATTCAGTTTTAAAAGACTTGTTTTGTATTTATGTAACAAAAATTATTATAAACTCAGAATAAAGATAATTTAGTCATTTTATATATAACCAAATATAATTTTTAAAAAAATTTAATAGGGATGTAGTTTTCAAATTAAAATCTTGTTTTAAGGTATTTTCCCAAATTTTCTCTTTTTTATTTATGTTTTTTTTACAACAACCTCTTTTTTCTAAGTAAACATTGATTCATAAGTCATACCAAGTTTATTATAACATCTCAGATTTATCTTGTGGATGTTTGTAACCAAAGTGGGACACGACCACAAATCCAAGGATCTCAAAAACATAAATTAATGAACTCTTCTGTCTGCAGCTCTGTTGCAAGAACGCAGATTATATTGAAGGGAGAAACCATCAAAACTAATTTGCCAATGTTTGGGTATCTTTGCGGTCAGATTGTAGAACGGGCCAAATTTTTATTACAACCATGAAGCCCTCAAAAACCTAATGGCTAAAGAATATATGAAGAAGACGATTTTTTTTCTTTCTATAATCGTCTTGAGAAACAATTTAATTTGTATTTATCTATAGTAAAATATAAACATTTTAGCGGGAAAAAACAGTAGGAAAAGTTACTCTAGTTGGTTTCTGTTGGAAAATAAGTCGAACAAAACAAACAAATAAAATTATAATTTTATGTCCTCTAAAAGTGTCGAAAATAGGAGAATTTTCTCAATTAGAGGACATTCTCCCAAGTGAGAAAATCTTATAATATAAAGTTGAATGCATCAAAGTTGCTAATTAACATAATCATGACACGTGTCAAGTTAATCGATTAGATTTTGACACATGTTTAAAAAATTCAACCAATTAAATTCTAACATAATGTTTACAAAAATCTAAAAATTAGTTTTAAAAACAGAGAAGGAAAATAAGTTTATTTTATGTTTTCCAATTAGATTAAGAAAATTATATAATCGATTGCTAATACTAAAAGGAAAAAAGTAAATAAAAAATTAAGAAAAAGGAAAATAAGTTATTTTTTATGTTTTTCATTTAGATTAAGAAAATTGTATGATCAATTACTAATACTAAAAAAAAAAATCAAAAAAGTAAAAAAGAAAATTAAGAAAAAGAAAAATAAGTTTTTTTCTTATGTTTTTCATTGTAAGAATAAATTTAACCATTTTGATTATCCGTTTGGATTGCTACGGTTCACACTTCGAATTAACCATATTTTTTTTTTGTTGATCAAAATAAATTATTTGTTTAGTTTAATAAATGTTTGGTTTCTTTATTCACATAATAACAGCTATTCGAGACTTAAAACACAATCATAACATAACTTAAACAATAATAAAATAAAATTGTGCTTTTATTAACAAAACGCCATAAAAATATGCTATTTTCATTATGATTAAAATTAGTAAATAAAAATTTAGATTAAAAATTATATAATCAAATAATAATCTTAAAAAGAAAATGATTAAAATAAAAAGGAAAAATAAAAAATAAAAATATACTTCAATGAAAATCTAAAACATAAAATAAAAGTAAATAATATTAAATCCAATTTAGGAAAATATACATTCTTATTATAAAAAGTAGGATGCGTCAAAATTAGTAATTAACATGATCATGACAAGTGTCAAGTTAATCGATTAGATTTTGACGCTATTGAATATATTTTGTTTGAGAATGTAACAATTATATTTGTATTTTTCACAACAAAATAAATATTTATTTTATTATATCAAAATCCTATCTGAAAATAGTAATAAAATTTAATTACAAAAAATAAAAAATAAAAATAAAAAAATAAATTTTATATTTATTTTTTAATTTTACTTTTAAAATAAGTTTTTACCGGTTTAAAATATTTTATTTAAAAGCCGCATATATGCGGGTCTTATTCTAGTTAACTATATAAGAAGATGGTAAACTAGTGGACTAATTTTTTACTCATTAGTTCTTCTTCTTTTTGGGGGTCAACTTTTACTTTCCTTTTCTTCTTCATTTTTTCTTTGAATTTCTCATTTTTAATCTACTTCTTTACCGGTCAGATCGATAATGCTAGAGGTTTAGCAAAACTTTAAAGCAATATTATACATTTGATATAGTATTACTTTCACAAATATTGGATATTGCTATTTGCTATGATCTTTGACTCGTATATTGTCCATCTTTTATTCAATAATATTTCAAAAAATTCTCTCTATTACAGAAAAATGCATGAACTAATTAGCGTCGCTTTTCTATCCACAATTAGGAAATGCATATTTGCTTTTTAGAAATCGAATAATATGCCTTTTCAATCCAATAATCATCTTTTTACTATTACTTTCCATTTGAAAATTAACAAAATCAAACATTTACATGCAATGGACAGACAAATCTACATGTTATACTCGTTACATCTCCTTGAATAAGAAGAGATCAAAATAGAAGAAGTGGTCATTCAACAAAAACTTTCGATTTACACATTTAAATTATTCTAACAAAGGGGGAAAAAATGAGAAGAGATCAAAATAGAAGAAGTGGTAAATGTTGATCAGTGACCACGTCCTCTTTTACTCGGTCCAGACGCTAACCTCCTCATCAAAGGATGTGGACTGCTCGAGTTGTTCTTCACCTTCATGGCCACCGCTGATTGATCTTGGCCGTTGATTTCTCTCAACGGCTTCGATCGTAGGGCTCTACAATCAACTCTCCCAAACATCAAAGACGAGCCCACCAATAAAAAGATCATACACATCACAAACACATTAATCTTCTTCTCCATTTTTATCTTCCTTTTTTTTTGTTGCATTCACTTATATATCTCTATCTTCTCTCTCTAGCTATATTCTTGTTCTCTTTCTTTTTGAGATTAAGAAGAATGTCTTTTGTGTATATATATGCGTTTATGTGTGTGTGTGCGTGTGTAAGCAAATGGCATTAATTCTTGACCAAGAATGTTGGACTATCTCATTTTGTGATCGCGTTTTTACATATATTTTAATTTAATTCTTCAGGTTCAATCTTTTACTATTTATATAAGGTAGACAAAACAATTGACGTGTATTCATATTATAATTGAATATTGAATGAGTTTTTCTAAAATCTACCTGCTTCTCCACAAGAGATGTTGTTGAACTCTCTGACTTTCATATAAGGTTGAAAAAAGGCATTTGTTTATAAGAAATAAAAAGTAGGAATTGAAAAATATTTAGCAAACGTTGTAAAAAGTGGAATTTTTATTGGTTAGTAGGAGACCAATAGGTTTTCTTGAGTGAGCTGTCAGATTTTGACTTTTATTGTTTTTCGTACTCGGTTCGAGTTAACACGGTGTCAAGTCATCAGAGACCAAATATGTATGTTACATGAGGAGGACAAAAAGGAAAATCCACACGGTGGAATTTTAGTTGCTGACGAGTGATGATGCGAGAGCATCTACCACTTACATTTCTAAATGTAATGTAAGACATGAAACACAAGACATACAAAAATGATAGTACAGATTTTGCATATATTCTAAAAATCACAAACAAATTTTTTACAATTTGTTTAATCAATTTTACACGATGCCATAACTTGGCTTGTCACTACCTAATTCGTAATTTATCCAAATTTATTGTACAACAACAGTTGCATACTCTTTCTTCACTTATCAAAACCCCTAAAACGTATTATTCTTTCTTGTTCTCTCTATTTGACGGCTCCGTTTTATCTATAAGTTTTTTGTCTTAAATATTGTCAAATCTATGGTTGTGAATATCCAATTATTGTTCATCTTGAGAATATCCCAAATCTTGTTTATTTTGGATATGAAGATATTATGTACATATGTTCGTCATGTATTGCACAGACGTTCCAATGTCTTAGTATTTTGGCGCTAACAATCTCTTCTTTTTTGTCTTAGTGTCACACCTCAAGTTACATGCATGTATAGAAATTCCAGCACACAAAACACAAGAGATACCATCCACACAACCACATATGCACATAATCCCAAAGCACTTTGCTAAATAAAATAACCAAATTCAATAGAACATAAAAAAAAAACAAATGTGTCTGGTATCACACCAAACAACCAGATCATACTAGACTAAGTTCAAGGAGCAATCTTAACAATACGCAACACTAAAACACACAGATAACTAGCTCCCCCTATATACTGGTTCTTGACTTAAATGTCTTCTTAGCCATTTTCCTCTTCACTCACCCCTCTGGATCACTTTCATCTTCAGAAAATGTAGCTCTTCTTGTATCAAACGTGTTATATTCTCCTCCTTCTTAATATAACATAGGCACAATAAGTAACTAAGACACGAAAACTTACATTTGAGACGAAACTTCATGGATTTGACCAAGCGTGCAAGCTCCTTCAGGTGATTGACAAGAGTCGGGGTATAGGTGTCATTATCATCATCCTTCTTAGTCCGTCCTTGAAGAAGAGATACGTTTCTGGTTTTAGAAGAGTGAGATTATAAGCACAACATGTCAAAGATTGTGTATTAATAAAATATGAAAATCTATCTACACACCATAAACCTTATGATAAACTTAGTCAAAAATCAAGGTTCTCTTACTATTAAGTATTAACTCTTGCCCGTATATGATAAATGGAGAATCAAGAAGATATTGTTAAATAAATCAAGTCATATTAACATAAACAAAAACTAAATAAACATAGATTACAAGTAAGTATTAATTAACTGTGAGGGAGAGTATAGAGTAATGCGTATGATACTTTTTGTTAGATAATAATTTGTTCATAATTAACATAAATGGTAAAAAAAACATAGATAACAAGTAAATGTTAACTATGAGAGAGAGAGTATAGTGTGACGTATAAGATAATTTTTCCATATATATATTGAGAAATTGCTTAAAATAGCTTTCGGTTTAGTAATAGCCCCATAAACATTATTGATCAGTTATAGCATTTACATAATAGGTAAAAGACGATTTTATTCTTTCAATTAAAAAACTAAAATTTCTCAAAAACTATGGAGATCATCGACGACGACGGACGAAGGCGACGACGACAAATCAAAGATGACGGAATTGATGTCATGATCTTCGACAAGCAGATGATTTTTTGATCTGACTCGAATGTAACTCAGCGATTGGGATCTATGGAGAAGCAAATGCTCAATTTACGATCTGAGTCGAATCACAAATTCGGTTCCCTAGAGTGTCAAATTTCGATGATGGCGCGGACACATTAGCTCGCATGGAGACCAAATTGTTTTCCAATCCTAAAAAGGGAAAGGCGTAGCCTCGACCTCTGACTCTCTTAATAAGGTAAATATTTATTCTCCAGATCTGGATCCGTTTAAAAGCAAGTGATTTTGTTCCTTCTATAGAGCAGCAAGTGTCTAGGAGACTAGAAAGGTGTCTTCTCCTTTTTCTTCTTCATCTCCATGGATTTTGATTCCAGAGTTCCCATTCTCGGGAAGTAACTTCTCTTTCCCGTTGCTAAACCAAAGTAGGCCCTTTTTTCCTCACTCTGTCATGTTCTGATTCAATCTTAAATTTTACTCAAACAGGAACGCCAAAACTCCTCTTGATCCTCAACTACACTTAACGAAGAATACATGCGGAGCTGTTTCACAAGTGGAGTATGCAAGAGTGTCTAATGTACTTGACAAATTGTACTAGACCCGACTTAGCGCATTCAGTAAACGTACTGAGTCGCTATACGAGTAATCCATGTCACACTCATTGGAAAGCCATAGCAAGGATTTTGAGTTATCTGAGATATACTAAAAGTTATGGACTACATTATGATCACTCATATTTTACTCCTAAAACCTATTATTTCAAGATCGTTTACAAATGTTTTAACCCGGTTTTCAACGGTTTTAAAGTGATTTCCACGTTTCCTAGTCTTAAGAGTCATTTCAGGGAAATTGGACAAAAAGAACACATTTTGGAGCAAAACGGGAACTTCAAGGACAAGTGCTCGGAGCCATAAGTTCAGCATCAGATGACGACCTTTCCACCACAAGATCAAACTCATATTTGGAGACAAGATAGCCCTTTCAGCTATCTTTCACCCCAAGGTGGTTTGAGTTCAATCCCACGGTTGGATCTCAAGTTACGAAGAAAGCAAGAAGGTCCGTCAGACACATCCTCAGAAGAATGACGGCCGCGCCACAGATCCTCAGAAGACCAGTGGCCACGCCACGCCTGGTCGCTCGCGCGGCCAGACCATTCCTGCCCGTCTCGAGCCCGTTTGCACTTATTTGATATTTTCTGAGGTTAAATCACGAAGCCCAATTTCTGCAGACAGGAGAGCCTATATAAGGAGGCCTTAGGGTTTTACAAAGGGCGTGACTACACACATAGCTTTTCCAAACACACTTTCACGTCGCAGAGAGAGAGAGAGAGAGAGAGAGAGAGAGAGAGAGAGAGAGAGAGAGAGAGACGGCCCGGAGTCGAAGACCTCGAGAGAGAATTCTTCTGCAGCCACCCACTCCTTCTTCCTTCTATTTTCATCTTTTGTTCTTAGTTCTTTGTTTTTCAATACTTTAACAAGATCTCTTCATTCGATTTCCTTTGAAGAAGTTTTCTCACTTTGTTTCTTATTCAATACAATTAGCACCTTTCTTATCTCAAATATGTCTCTCGTTCCCATGAACGAATAGTCATCTAGTTGGGGTTTTAAGGGGGTTTTCAAAGGGATTTAATCATGGATCGATTTCGCTAGGTTGATAGAGATAGAGTTTCTTCTAGGTATCTTCGTTTATGTCTTGTTCTTATTGCATGTTTGCTTCTCTGATCAACTAGCAATTGATTCCAGGACGATTAGATACACGAACGTGTGGTCTATCGTCTGGATCTAGAGGTTAACGAGCGGATCGCACCGTAGGATGTTTAGGAATATCGACGGACCGCACCGTTAGTGTTTACAAATAGGTGAATGATATGTATGCACGGTTGTCTTGCATCGTGGGATGAGAAGTCATATACGCAGTGTAGGACAAACGTAGGTGGCTAGATCCGCGAACGCGGGGTAGTCATAGTCGACCGTTGATATACTCTCATATTTCGCATATTTAGCTTGCATTTAGGATAGGTTTTCATCTATAAATCCTGCATTGTAGCCTAGTTTGCATCATTTACAACATTTTAGGTCCTAGAACTCCTTGCATTTGCATTTGCATAGTTTCTTGCATATTTGCATTCTTTTCAGGTTGTTTGGTACTTTGAGCTTGGGAATCTATGCTGGAGTTTGAGTAATGTTCGAGAGGATGGCTCATGAGTTCGTGGAAGCACCAAGAAGGACTCGCACAAGGAGAATGGAGCCGAGATCGAGGAGCAGATCGGACCAAAGGACTCGATCTAGACGAGATCGAGTAGACGATCGAGTAGCTGACCAGATGACTCGGGAGATCGAGCAAGAAGATCGACTGAGGCGAAACGTTCGCATGGATGGCAAGGAGATCGAGTAGGGAGATCGACCAAGTTACTCGACCAACTCTAGATCGACCCGAGAGATCGACTACCGAGCTCGATCTCTGACGCCAGGCGCCGCCTTATCCTCTTGTTTCTTGCTTTATGCTTTTTGCTTTTTGTATTTTTGTGGGGGACCACTTTTGAGGAGACAGCTAATCCTTTTGGGATCAAGCAAGGATATCCTCATTGTCATCTTTCCCCTTTAGGTCGAGCCAGCATTTTCTCTCTAGCTTTTCATGTTCTAAGTTTTCTTCTTTTGAAAAACCTTGTACTTCTTGATTTTAATCCAAGTATTTCTAGTTTTTATTGCTTTAATCTTCTTTTCTACTTAATCCGAACATGTTGAATCCCTCTAAACTTATGTTTGTGAGTGGTTCGATCATGAGGAGTGAGTAATCCTCCTTGGTTTTGCGTTTGGGTGGATTAAGGGGGTTTAATGGTTTGAGCTTTGGTTTCCTTTAGTTTTTAATCAAAATCTCTTCTTGGATTTGGGAGTTTAAGGCTAGAAGATCTTGAGAAAGACTTCTATGATCCCAGGGATTTCCTGTTCCTAGAAAGTTCTAGAGAATCCCTTAAAACCAAGTCCAAGATACTAACTCATCCCTTCCTACACACCATAGATGCGAGGGGGGTTAGTAAGACCACTGTTTGAGATCTAAACATCACGTTTCTGGCCTCTTCTTTCCACCACGATCAATGGGTTAGGAGGAAGGAGTGAGAAAAGGTTTTACACCACAAACCATGGGTAAAACTAGGCTAGTTTCTCAAGGTCTAGAGAAAGCTCATAAGAAATGAGTAGATCTACTTTTATAAAACCCAAAGACTCGAACTTGAACCCCTTTAAACATGATCCCCAAACGCAAATCCTTCCTTAGCCTTTAAAAACACAAAATCAATTTCCTTTAGTTCAAAGTCTTGATCTTTTAGCTTAAAAGTCATTTAGTAGTCTTTTCCTTGAGTAATAGTTTTATAAATTCGTAAAGTAGTGTTCTTGCATCTTCTAGTATTTTAGAAATCCCTAAGTAGTGTATTTCGCATCCTGGTAAAGTTTCAAGGTCATTAGATTTTTATTTCTAGTTTTCAAAAATCCTTTTCCTTAGCTAGATTTTCTCTGTTTTATCGCATCTTAGATCTCGATTTTCTAAAACTAGTAGTTGCTTGTTTAAAGTTCTTAGAAGTCTTTAGATAGCTAGTAGACATCCCTCCTGGGATTTTAAAATAGTTTTCCAAGTATTTTTGTAGTTGCAATCATTTTATTTCGGATTTACCCCCAATTATTCGGATTTCTCTTAGATTCACATAAAGCTTGTGTATTATTAGTATTGTTCAGCCCCAATTTGGATTGACCCTTAAGTATTGCAATGACATGAGCATACTAAGGTTTTTGATCATGGAGAAAACATGTTATCAAAATGGCGCCGTTACCAAATTTTGGGATTGTTTGAACCTATTAGGATTTCAAGCTTAGTGGAGACTAAGTTTTTCTTTCTTTTTACTTTGTGGATACTGATTTCTCTTTGTTGCTCATTGTAATCTCAGGTACATGAACCTGCGTTCTAGAGGTGACAACAATCTGTTACAACCTTTGGACAACATTCATCTACTTGGGAGTGCACGTTTGAGAAGAGAGAAAGAAAAAGGGAAAGTTTGTGAGGAAACCGAGCAACCGGGTATTGTTGAGCAAGTCATGGCTGATCAAGACCAGGAAGAGGCTCGTACACAACATGCTCAAGATGGTAGGGGCAATGGAAACCCTCACCACGCTCAGTGGATGCCACGAATCATTGGTGCGGGTGATGCACCAAACACTCACACCAATAGGTTCGGCATTACACCACCAACTGTTCAAAACAACAACTTTGAAATCAAGCCAGGCTTCATCTCAATGGTTCAGAACAGCAAGTTCCATGGCCTTGCATTGGAGGATCCTCTAGAGCACTTGGACAACTTTGAACAAGTATGTGGGATGATCAAGATAAATGGTATCTCCGAGGATAGCTTCAAGCTTCGGTTGTTCCCTTTCTCTCTTGGGGACAAGGCTCGCCATTGGGAGAAGACTCTTCCCCAAGGCACTATTACTTCATGGGCTGATTGCAAGAAAGCCTTCCTGTCCAAGTTTTTCTCCTCCACACGGACAGCAAGACTTAGAAGCGAGATAAGCGGTTTTGCCCAAAGGCAGAATGAAACATTCAGTGAAGCAATGGAGCGATTCAAGGACTATACCATAGCTTGTCCTCACCACGGTTTCTCAGAAGAGACTCTACTCAGCACAATCTACCGAGGTGCATTGCCAAAGATTCGCTTGCTCCTTGATACCGCAAGCAAATGGAACTTCTGATACAAGACTTTTTAGCCTTGCAAGCAATTCCTTAATTGCTCATATCATTGCAATATTTAAGGTATCAATCCATCTTGGGAGATGATTCACTAAGAATGCAAAGTCTAGTTTAAGCTAAGCTAAAATGGATAAATTCAAGTCACAAACAAGTAATAAAAGCAAACTACAACTTAAATAGATACTACTAGAACAATAACTATGAAATTAAACCTTAATTACTACTAATCAAGATACTAAACAAAGATTAACTACTAAGCAAGATTAACAATTTAACTAAAACGAAACCTAGGGATGGAATCATTGATTTGGGAAACTAAGTGGACAACCTTGCAATCATTTAAGCAACTAATTAAGCTAACTCTATGCTTAGAACACTTAAACAAGATTAAACCATGATGTGTGGCCTTAATCCTTTTCTTAATCACCCTAATGAACTAATGATGTTTTAGCATTAAGATAATCAACAAGCATTAAATTCAAGTCTATAAGGCATGATAAACACTCTAAACAACTAATGTATTAGGCTAGAAATGTAAATCTCTTATTAAGTTGGTTCAAGCATTTCATCAAACACTTGGTGGGTGTATGAAATGCTTATGATCCAAAATAGCAAAGATTAGCTATTTGGCATTAGGAATCACTTAATAAGAAGAGAGAATGAAAGAATCTATCATAGATTGCAAGATTAATCCATTAGAAAACCCTAAATCTAACCCATCCCCAAGTTTCTAAGGAACTACTCACTAATCATGCTTAAACACATCAAATCAAGGATTAGAGAAAGGTTAAACATGATTAGAGAAAGATAAACAAGAAAGATTAGAAGAAACAAGAATCAAATATCATTAAACTAAAAAGAAATATCAAAATCTCCTCAAAACCCCAAAGGGGCGTTTTTTTAGGTTTAAGCGCAAGAGAAGATACATAAAAATTAGGTTTTTAAGTATTTATAGGGAAGGAGGTCAACCGGGTCAACCTGGAACAAACCGGGTTTTGACCTGGGGTAGCAGTCTTGCGGAAATCGCCATATCTCCCTAACCCCAGCTCATAATGACATGAAACCACCTCCAAATGAAAGATGATTCAATTACCTACAACTTTCATGAAGATCTCGAAGGCTGAATCGGAACGGAAAGTCTTCGTTTGATCCGATTTGTACACAAAAAGGTTCGTCTGGGGTCGGATCGACGTGTTCGTCGATCCATGTCGTCGATCCGACACCCTGGAAACTTGGTTCGACGTAACTCATCGAACCGAGTCATCGAACTGAGCTCCTGGAGGTTTGGTTCGACGAGCTCGTCGATCCAACTCGTCGATCCAAATTAAA
>JAHZTW010000064.1:16056-29358 GCA_020283515.1 Alliaria petiolata | reverse complement strand
ATCCCCACTCCAACCGACCGAGCTCCACGCTAAGGGAGTAAGGAAAGTCGAGCTAAATGACGTTAAACAAAAGCGCACTTGGGAGGCAATCCCATGGCTATCATTGTATATATTTCTAGTTCAATTTTATGCTTTTATGTTTATGTTTTCAGGCAGGAAGGATTAGGAACCAGGTATCTTGATCTTAAATAAACCAAATGGCAAGGAATAGAGAGAAGAGTGGATAGATCGAGTGACAGATCGGCCCAGTACGGCTCGATCTTTACGAGTTTGGGTTAGGAAAACGAGAGGTCTCACTCGATCTAGAAGGGATCGAGTAGGATGATCGAGTGGATCAGTCGATTTCGAGAGGATGACCCACCCACGTGTTGACACTGCACTTATGATCGGGGTGTGGATCGACTGAGTTACTCGATCTCCTGCAGGGGCAACCTCACGATCTACTAAGAAGCTCGATCTGCGGCTCGATTCAATTCAGAACGAGCTCCAGATCGAGTAAGCCGATCGATCTCGGACGAGACAGGCATAAGATCGAGGTCCAGATCGACCATTGTGACTCGATCTCATGCCGAGGGACAATGGCGTCGACATTTGGCTACTCACCACAAGCAGGACTCTTGGTGTGGACCGAAGAAGAGAAGAGAACTCGCATGCGGCTCAAGAATAGGAGCTTTGGACCTACAAGATTCGCAAGTCGAACACTCTTGGAGAGCATTGGACTCCTCGGTTCCTTCGATGAGTTGCTCGACAACATGGAACTTGGCATGTTGTCTATCATGGACTGTCCGACCTATCCGGAGGTGACCTTGCATTTCCTATCCACAATGGAATTTGCATACGACTACCCGAGATCACCAACTCCTCCAACGGGTCGCATGACATTCAAGGTCCGGGAAAACGTTTTCAACCTATCCGTTGTTGACATCTGCGAGGCTTACCAACTCAATCCCGACGCCTCTCTAGTCGAGTTCCCGCAGTTCGAGTCGGCCAAGACATTGTGGGATCTGATCGGTGAAGGAAACCTTAGGAGTGACGAATCAAAAATTGAAGAAGCTAGGAATCCTTTGCTTCGTTACACGCTGCAACTCCTAGCCAACACCATCGCGGGGAAGATATGAGACTCAACAGTAGGGAAGAAGGAGCTTAGCTTTCTCTACGAGGGCGTAAAAGAAGTCTTGTGGGACGAGGGATGGATCACGGGCAACGACGAAGACCCGGTGGATGATAAATTTGGCCAAGACGTCAACTACGGATGCATCATAGCTGCCTCGTTGGTGGACTACAAGGGAATGGTCCGAAGGTCGAGATCATGTTCCATCGACATAGGGGGATTCCTAAATCCCTTTTCGAGAAAGCGGGAGTGGACCTCTCATTCTTTCAAGCATGCACCGAGAGGACATACATGGATCATGCCTACATGCTCGCCAAGGGTTTCTTTGGACCCCCACCAGCTCCAAACACGTTTGCTTATTACTTCAAGAATAAGAAAGGCAAGGGAAAAGCTTACATCCTTTCAAGCCCCCACGATATGCTAATTAACAGTCTAGAAGGACTCGAGTTCCTACCCCCGGATGATGAGTGCTACATGGCGTTTGGGAGCACAGCAACAATCCCCATCTTCATAGACTCCACGTCACCAACCTCCTCCTCCACTTCGCAGGATTGAGGTACCCAAACAACATCCATTGTATATACCACTCATTTTTTTTATTTTCTTTTGCATTGTGTGTTTGCTCTCTCTTAGGCTTGTGTGACACCGAGACGTTGTCATTCAAGTTTGGGGGAGAGTGTTTGTGCTTTGACATGTTTTTATTTGGATCTTATTTTGTGTTTGCATCCTTGGGTCTCATCTAAGTGCATGAAAAATAAATAAAAAATCAGAAAAATTTCAAAAATTTCAAAAAAAAAAAATTCATGTAGCTTGCATTTACATTTTAGGATTGAGTCTAGAATTTTATCATCTAGGATTTTTGCATATGCATAGAGAGCAATGATGAGCAAAATCCTTGTAGATTGTTAGACTTTTGTAATCAATTCAACACCCTAGTTCTTAATTGTTTGATGCTTGTGAATAGAATTGAAAGTAAGGAAGAACCATGCTTGGACCGCCTCTTTTGTCACTAGTTTTTGGTTGAAATAGGTCTTGAAATTGATAAGCCAACTCTAATCACTTAAACCGAATTTGAATTTTTAATTATCATGCTTGCATTGGAAGTAAATTCATGGATTAAAATACTTGAGCTTTCTTTCTCATTTTGCCACCCTCTTGCTAGCTCAAGTAGAACCCCTACCAAACCTTACCTCCTTTGAAGCCAATTGTTCTTGTGTGATTTCTTGTGAGGCCTTATTTCGATTGAACCTAGCATAAAGTGTTAGGTTTGGGACGACAAGTATAGGTTTTCATGTAGATTCTAGCCTTGCATTTTGAGGCTAGCGTTAGGCTTAGGATTTGGGGGTTTGATTGGCCGAGGTTGTACTTGTTGATTGTGGGAAAGTTTGTAAAGAAAGAGTTGGATGAAGGGTTTGGCAAGAATAAGGGGAAAACATGGTTTGAAATGGAGAGTCTTGGTTTGTAAAAGAAGAGTAGCTCTAAGAAAATCAGAAAAGAAAAAAAAAATCGTTGCTAGGTGGTCTTAGGATATCAAAAGAGCCAAAAGGCCAAAGAAAAAAATAATAATATAAGGCTGCCTAGAAAAAAAAAAGAGAGAGCTAAGTTGTTTTGAAGACTACTCCATTCGCTTAAGTTGAAAAAAAAGTTCCCCTTAGTGCTTTAAAAGAAAGAAATGTTTTTGCAATTCAAAAGGTTTTAGCAAGGCATAAAAAGCCTTGGGGAAAAGGGTAGATTTTAGAGGGTTGAGTGAGCAAAAAGATAAATGAGAGGGGTGTAGGACCATTGATAGCATTTTGGGTAGATGAAAGTCTATGCTTGTATGCATCACTTGTTTCTTACCTTTAGCATTATGCATATGGTTCAATCTTTCTTGAGTGTCACCCTTACTTAAATGCAAAACCGGATGAATTGAGATCATTTTTATCTCAAAACCCAGTCCTTTAGCCAAATGAATTTACTTTCCTTGCAATGTCATGATTCACGGTTTCACACTTAATGAATGTTAAAGAGTTGGCTTGATAGGGAGACTTGTTTAGATTAAATTCTTAGTGCAATTGAGTGTCGAAATGGGCATGGCTAACTCTTTTGGAGTAGAATAGATTCACATGCATCTTAGAATTAGTAACTAGGATGTTGAGTTGATTATTATTGTTTACAATCTTGGATGTTGAGCTCCCACTTTCAAACCTCTCTCCCTTATTAGTCTTTGTTTGCTTGAGGACAAGCAAAAAGGCAAGTTTGGGGGAGTTGATATACTCTCATATTTCGCATATTTAGCTTGCATTTAGGATAGGTTTTCATCTATAAATCCTGCATTGTAGCCTAGTTTGCATCATTTACAACATTTTAGGTCCTAGAACTCCTTGCATTTGCATTTGCATAGTTCCTTGCATATTTGCATTCTTTTCAGGTTGTTTGGTACTTAGAGCTTGGGAATCTATGCTGGAGTTTGAGGAATGTTCGAGAGGATGGCTCAGGAGTTCGTGGAAGCACCAAGAAGGACTCGCACAAGAAGAATGGAGCTGAGATCGAGGAGCAGATCGGACCAAAGGACTCGATCTAGACGAGATCGAGTAGACGATCGAGTAGCTGACCAGATTACTCGGGAGATCGAGCAAGAAGATCGACTGAGGCGAAACGTTCGCATGGATGGCAAGGAGATCGAGTAGGGAGATCGACCAAGTTACTCGACCAACTCTAGATCGACCCGAGAGATCGACTACCGAGCTCGATCTCTGACGCCAGGCGCCGCCTTATCCTCTTGTTTCTTGCTTTATGCTTTTTGCTTTTTGTATTTTTGTGGGGGACCACTTTTGAGGAGACAGCTAATCCTTTTGGGATCAAGCAAGTATATCCTCATTGTCATCTTTCCCCTTTAGGTCGAGCCAGCATTTTCTCTCTAGCTTTTCATGTTCTAAGTTTTCTTCTTTTGAAAAACCTTGTACTTCTTGATTTTAATCCAAGTATTTCTAGTTTTTATTGCTTTAATCTTCTTTTCTACTTAATCCGAACATGTTGAATCCCTCTAAACTTATGTTTGTGAGTGGTTCGATCATGAGGAGTGAGTAATCCTCCTTGGTTTTGCGTTTGGGTGGATTAAGGGGGTTTAATGGTTTGAGCTTTGGTTTCCTTTAGTTTTTAATCAAAATCTCTTCTTGGATTTGGGAGTTTAAGGCTAGAAGTTCTTGAGAAAGACTTCTATGATCTTAGGGATTTCCTGTTCCTAGAAAGTTCTAGGGAATCCCTTAAAACCAAGTTCAAGATACTAACTCATCCCTTCCTACACACCATAGATGCGAGGGGGGGGGTTAGTAAGACCATTGTTTGAGATCTGAACATCACGTTTCTGGCCTCTTCTTTCCACCACGACCAATGGGTTAGGAGGAAGGAGTGAGAAAAGGTTTCACACCACAAACCATGGGTGAAACTAGGCTAGCTTCTCAAGGTCTAGAGAAAGCTCATAAGAAATGAGTAGATCCATTTTAATAAAACCCAAAGACTCGAACTTGAACCCCTTTAAACATGATCCCCAAACGCAAATCCTTCCGTAGCTTTTAGAAACACAAAATCAATTTCCTTTAGTTCAAAGTCTTGATCTTTTAGCTTAAAAGTCATTTAGTAGTCTTTTCCTTGAGTAATAGTTTTATAAATTCGTAAAGTAGTGTTATTGCATCTTATAGTATTTTAGAAATCCCTAAGTAGTGTATTTCGTATCCTGGTAAAGTTTCATGGTCATTAGATTTTTATTTCTAGTTTTCAAAAATCCTTTTCCTTGGCTAGATTTTCTCTGTTTTATCGCATCTTAGATCTCTATTTTCTAAAACTAGTAGTTGCTTGTTTAAAGTTCTTAGAAGTCTTTAGATAGCTAGTAGACATCTCTCCTGGGATTTTAAAATAGTTTTCCAAGTATTTTTGTAGTTGCAATCATTTTATTTCGGATTTACCCCCAATTATTCGGATTTCACTTAGATTCACATAAAGCTTGTGTATTCTTAGTATTGTTCAGCCCCAATTTAGATTGACCCTTAAGTATTGCAATGACATGAGCATACTAAGGTTTTTGATCATGGAGAAAACTTTTTATCAACCGTTTCAGCTTAAGAACCTAACCCATTAAATCATTTAGAACCTATCCTATTGCTTGTTAGATCCGATCCATGAACCCTGGAGAATACCCCTGAACCCAACGCCTTTAATCCATTGATTTACAACCGTTTAACTCTCTTATGCTGCTTGATATTACTACTGCAAACCGTGACACACTACATCCCCAACTTCCCTTTTGGTTTAAAGAAGTTAGAAATCCTAGGACTTTTGCGAAACAACAATCTCTGTGGATTCGATCCCTTAATATACTACTGTGATTGCTGTGCACTTGCAGCTATCTTAAGGGTAAAACTTGAAGTAACAAACCCCACCGCATCACATTATGATAGAGAACCATCAGTGTTAGAAGGGTACAGTGATGCAAACTGGAGTTCAGATTCCAGAATTCTAAGTCCACAAGTGGATATGTCTATACTCTTGGTGGGGCAGCGATTTCCTGGAAATCCTCCAAACAAACACTCCTAGCAAGATCAACCATGGAGTCAGAGTTCATAGCTTTAGATAAAGCAGCAGAAGAAGCTGAGTGGCTCCGGAATTTTCTAGAAGATATTCCGATGTGGGAGAAACCAGTGCCAACTTTGCGGGTACATTGTGACAGTCAGTCGGCTATATCCCGGGCACTGAATAATATTTACAATGGCAAGTCTCGCCACATTCGACGACGACATAAGACCATTAGACAACTGATCTCGAGTGGTGTATTGACAATAGACTACATCAAATCGGCTGAAAACTTAGCGGATCCGTTTACTAAAAGCTTGCCGCGAGATCAAGTTCTTAAATCATCAAAAGGAATGGGTTTAAAGCCTATGGATACAGATGACGCCATGATGGATACCCAACCTATGTGACTGGAGATCCCAAGATCTAGGTTCAAAAGGGACAACTAAATCAAGCAGAGTCTAAAAACAAGCACTGTAAGTTGCTCAGTTCCAAAGATGATAACAGTGCTTTTTGTAAGTAATTAAGGGTTAAACATCAATGCTTTTAATGATATAAGACCATAGTCTATAGAATAACAGTATACTCTGTATATGTGACAGGTACATGGCAATCACCTAGTGAGTGTGAAATGGGGCCGTTTCTAGGAGGATGAAGTTCAGGCTATACTCTCCAAGTTCACTCACGATAAACCAGGCAATGTTCAAGGCCAAAATGAACACAATAGAGAACTTAACTCAACAAGAAGACGAAGCTGGGTTATATCTGTTGTCTAGTTTTACATAAAAAACCGGGCGGTTCAAGACATCAAATTCACCACCTGGCTGAGTAATTCCGGCAGATATCAACAATGAGTGGTTCAAGGCTGAGAAGCTACTATCTCAGATATAGTTAGTCTTCGCTATACTCTCGAAAAGTCTGTCTAGTCTAGTCAAGTCAGCATCTAGTTTAAGTCAAGTATTATCTAGTTTATCGAGTCTGTAAAGTCTTCATTTGTTTAGATATCATTCTATTCATGTGGGGGATTGTTGGAACAAAAATTAATAAAGACAATTGGACTTTATTATTTTGTATTTTGTGTGAATAAGAGATGTGTTGAGACCCAAACAAATGGAATGTTTCCATTAGCTATAACTCTTTGTGGAAGTTAAAATAAATGGAAAGTTTCCATTAGCTATAACTCCTTGTGGAAGAGGCCAAAACAAATGGAAAGTTTCAATTAGCTATAACTCTTTGTGAAAGTTAAAATATCCCACATTGGAAACTTGGAATGTTTTCAAGTCCCCTCTCATACTATATATATGATGGGTTAACCTTTCTTTTTCAATCATCCAAATACAGATCATCAGATCAAAGAAAAGGCTAAACACACGTTCCTTCAATCCACTACTGCATCAGTTTGTTTCTTTATTTCGAGAGTATTGTTGAGATACAAGTTCGTTAGACCCGCAATCGAGTGATGCGATTCGGTGTTGAACGGTTATATCCTGGGACTCATGAATCATGATTATACCTATCACACTACGGGTGATTCTTTGAGTTAAGGAAAGAGATTGCAATCTCGACTCCGTTCCAGTGTTTCGCTTTTACCGATTTATTATTTACGAATTTTCTTAACTCGTTTTTATTCGGTTTTGATTATCCTTTATTTTGTGATTAAATCAAATATTCCGTATTTCTAAATTATTGGTCTTACACTTAGTCCATCTCATCACTTTAGCTATCGATGTTCACAGTTATATATTGTTTTTACTAAAGTCATTACACAATTTCTCCTACATGTTAAGAGGGGTTTTATGTGATTATATTAGAACGAATTGTGCCATCCATTCAGCAATCTGGAAGTTGTTTGAAGGCAAATAGAAGCCAAAAGTCATTGAAAAGGGTACGATTACAATATCAAGTCTAGAAGAGTGGTGATGAAGAGATGGTGGTGATGAAGAGATGCTTAACTAGAAGAGTTCTATGATTACAATATCAAGTCTCAAATCTTCTTGCTTTCATCTCGGCTGACAGTGCTTTGACACAACTATTTTTTGAATGTGTGTTTGTAAAGCTATGTATAACAAAACGTTTTGGTGGGTATGAGCTTGTGATCACCAAGAGAGTGGATAACAAAATAACGTCTAGGACTCACGAGATGACGAGTCACGAAACAGACAGTGACAGCTAGTCTAACTAAAACTAAACTTCACACTAAAAAACTCAACATAGAAACTTATCAGGAAAGCTTTCTAAATACTTATGAACACCTTCCTAAAAGATTAGAAAGTGTTTATGAAAAACTTTAGAAAAACATTTTAAAACATTAGAAAGGCTGGTAAATCTCCTATATATTTCATGATATATTTCATAAACTCTAAAGAAGCACTCATATAAACTATTTAATAAAATATTCTTAAAAAGTTTCATGAAAACTTCCTTGACATTCTTAAATATCTGTAATTTTTTTTTAATTTTAGAGATTTTAAGAAGCTTTCTTGAGTTTTTAAGAAGGATCTTTACAAATTTATGAACGTCTTCCTAAATTGTACATTAATTACTAGTTCATCGAATAAGCATTTAGAAAGCTTTTCTAAACTTTTAGGAAGATTTTCCTAAATTTTTAGAATTTGTTCTTAATTTTTAAACTTTTAGGAAGTGTTTCTAAATGTTTAGGAATGATTTTTACAAATTTATGAACGCCTTCATAAATCTTATATTAATTACTAGTTGATCGAATAAGCATTTAGAAAGTTTTTCTAAACAATTAGGAAGATAGTTTTTTATATAAAATTCTAATTTTTAAACATTTAGGTAGTGTTTCTGAAATTTTAGGAAGTCTTTCTAAACTTTTAGAAAGATCTTCCTAAATTTTGTATGAGTCTTTTCTAAGGGGGGTTATTGGGAGAAGGATTTCAAAGAATTTTAAATTTTTTAAGATTCCATCATAATTGGTTCATAGATTCTTCAAATCTTAGTAAAATCCATTGTTATTGGTTTAAAGATTTTTAAATTCTATCTTAAATCTTTTGTTATTCAAAAAGTTTTTGTTTATCATTGATTTTGTAAAATCTATGTTATTGGAACATGGATTCTCTACATTTTTACTCATAAAACTCAACTTTCAAAATAACACGTATATACATGAGATTCTTAAAATCCATGTAAACAAAAAAACAAAAAAAAGCACACACACGAACAAAAAACAAAAACACACACACAAAACAATTGACTTTATATAAACAGTGAATCTTGTAAATAAAACGAGAAGAATCTGAAGAAGAGCAAATATTTTGAACTTTGACCAATGGTGAGAAGAAACGTAGCCACCATTTATACAATATCTTGGAGCTCTCTCTTAACCATAACAAGACTAGTTCATGATTTAAGAAGATAGAGCATACTTCAAATGTAGAAAGATAAGTATACATAAAAAAAAATCAAAGAACTATTTTGATACCATATACATGTTACCTTTAAGTTTAAATTGTAGAACAAAAAAGAGAAAATAAAAATCAATAAAAATCAATAACAATCAATGACAATTCATAGTAATATATTCTAACAATCAATGACAATCCAAATCCTATTCTCTCAAATCCACTAAAAGTTTTAAAATCTCTCAATTTTACAAATTTTTAAAATCTACATAAATTATTCTCTCAATAACCCCCCCCTCTAAATGTCTAGAATTGTTTCTCAAATTTAAGGAAATTATGAATTTTTTGAAATGTGTAGGAAGCATTCTTACAAAATTAAATTGTATATTATTACTAGATCGAATAAACATTTAGGAAGTCTTTCTAAACGTTTAGGAAGACCTTCCTAAATTTAGTAATACTTCCTAAAAGTTTAGTAATTTTAGAAAAACTCAAATTTAGGAAATATTACTAAAGTTCTAGGAAGACATTCCAAATTTTTAGAAAATTTATCTAATGTTAAGAAAACCCTCTTAAAGATTTAGGAAGCGTTTTAATTTTTTTAGAAAGGCCTTACTAAATTTGTTTGAATCTTTACTAGATATTTAGAATTTAGTAATTTTTTTTTGACTTTATACAAATTTAGGAATGTCTTCCTAAATCATAAGGTAGTTACTAAAACGGTTCACGCTAGTCAACAATTCGATCTTGTAATAAAATCCAAAAATACGATAAATGAGCTTGAATAAGGATCTTAACGTAGAACACACACATACATAAGCGATGAAACTCATATGGTTGCCTTTTACCAAAAACTCTAACTTTGCCGGTGTATGTGTAAGAAAGAGTAACAAACAAAATCATGATTTCTTCCTAAAGTACCTTAAACAGTAATTTTATCTCTATTTACACTAAAGATAAACGTATAAAGTTATGAAGGATTCCTACATATTCAGGAAGGTCTTCCCAAACATTATTTTGTGTCTTTTTTTTAGTTTGTCAACTTCATTACCTTCCAAGAACCAAGAAAAAACAAAAGGGAAACTGATCAATAGTTTATTATCTTTTAAACATTAGTTTCATACAATTGTATTTCAAAACATTAGTATCTTTAACAACATCAGTTTCATACAACCTTTCCTTGCAAACGCTCAGTTTCATACAAGTATTTCATACAAGTATTTCATACAAGTAAATTTCCCTTCAAACGCTCTTGTATTGTGTACTTTTCTTGACGGTTGCAATATATTTGCAAAAGAACAAAGAAGCAATCTTGTATCTTGCAATTGCACAGAAGGTGAGCTCTCTCACTAGCAAACAAATCTAAACTTTCATCATTCACATTAATTTATAAAATGATGCTTGGAAATCAACCTGAGGCTTGGAAATCTCCAAAATCAACATCTGGTGCATGTTGAACGCCTATTTCCTTAGCTTCTTTGTCTTCTTTCTGCAACGGATACATAGATCTCAAAATTCTCTCCGGCCAGCTTCGCTTTGTCACGACCTCGGATTCCATTTGGTTCTCCTCCACCACTCCGGGCATTATCGTGAAGCTTATACTTGTACGGATTTGACTTTCTCTGTTTCGTTTTCTCTTGTTTCCATTGCATAACTAAGACCTGTTACTGGTGCTTGAAACACTAACTTCTCGGCTTGCGCCAAATTTCTGCAGGGCCATTGGCGAGGGTTGATTCTGCTGCTGAGATAGAAAACGACGACGAGCCACAGCTTGGTTTGAACTATCTTGATCAGATTGGAGGACTTGAAGTCTTCCTCATGTGAGTTTTAGCCTCTGACCGTTGATGACTAGCCACTTGGACAGCTCTTGCGTGGCCTTCTCTACTCCTTCTCGGGTTGTGTATGTGGCAAACGCTTCTCCATAAGCGCCGAATTGGACTCGTATGTCCTGCTCCACGATTCTCAAGTTAAGTCCACGGACGAGAAGCGGATCAACGGCTCATATGCCACTTTCTTCGAACAAATAATCTCATATGCCATTGTTATTAACTAATTTCTTTTTGATTTTTTTTTTAAATCGAAAAACCCAGCAAATACAAATATATTCTTAACAAATTTTGTTATTTACCAACCTAACCGTCCATTATTGGATTACCCACCCAGATCCAAAATTAATTGGATCTAAATCCACTTTTTTTTTCTTCGACATCGACAAGTAAAGAACAAGTTTCAAATCAGTTCCAAAAAAAAATTAAAACAGATTTCAGATCAAAATTCAAAGTACAATTCAGAACAAATTTCTTCTTCTTTTTGTTCAACCTAAATCCCTTTCGTGGCTCTTCTATAATCCCTCTTCTAGTCAGCTATCACCAGCCTCCTTAAGCAGTATCGAATCGAGTCGAGATTTTTCAGCTCGGTGAATCCAATGGCGAGATCCGTTCTGATCATAATCTGTCCTACGAGCATCCTTACCCACCAACCAAGACCATTCTAGAGTTGTCGTGTTCTACTCTTTGCTGATTTGGAGAAATCTAGTTGGATTTGAGTTTTTATTTTTAATTGGGTTTCTGATTTTGGAAAGAAAGTTATGAACTTTTAATTTTAATTTTAATTTTAGCTCTTCTGTGAGGAACGACTCGTTCGATGTTCCTCTGCTTCTGCCTAACAACTCATACTCAAGTGCTCTTGTGACGCTTCAAAAAATTGGACGTAAGTATTGATAATCCTGGAGTTGCATTTGTTCAACATGATATACGATTGGTTTTTGCTAATTCTAATGGTTTTGGTTTTGTGTGTTTGTGATCAGTTTAAGCTGTGAATCCTCTTAGCCTAGATCTTCCAAGTGGCAAACTTGTTCGTCTTCACGATGCGAAGGAGCAGCGGGTTTGTTTCTAAAGACCTGTTCTTTTCATGGTCGCTGCGACCAGCGGTAGCGATCGATAATATACGTTGCTTATAATGCAAGATTGTGGAGCGTGTAGAGTGGGTATTATTAATTAGAGACGCTGCGACAGTTTACGGACACTAATTTGATCGCTGAAAATTCCAGCGGAAGCGGCAACTTTTTTTTAACGGCAACAGCGACTCTTTTCAATGGCAGCTGCGACTGTTTTTTCTCTCTCCACTAACTCTGTCAGTGTTATTATAGATCGCTGCCGCTAGTCGCAGCCACCATGAAAAGAACAGGGCTTAAGTAACACGACTAATACCTCTTGCAAACCTTGTTCTTGCGCCTATGCTGGCTACTCCAACCAGACCATCTTCACAACCCTTTCTCCATATTCCTGTCGAGGCTTGTTTGATTCTATTATCTGCACATTTTGCTATTGTAGTGGCGATTAATGAGTTAATAATCTGATTACTCTCCTAAATGTTTTTTTTTTTTTTGTAGGCATGGCATGAGCAAAACAGATCAGGAATGTCAAAGAAGAAGCCGGAGCTCATCTATCATTTGAAAAAGAATCGTAGAAGAAAAAGACTCGCTAATACTATCACAATAGAATCAATTTATGAGAAGAATCGTTTTGTCCATTAACAATGTCTTGTAAGCTGTTATTATCAACAAAAAGCTGCAAATTATTAGGGTGTGGTATTTTTTAGTTTCTGATCTTTTGTCACAATAGGTATTTGTACAACTTCGATATTTTAGGACAACTGTAATATTTAGATACAACTATGTGTTTATTAAGTACAATTGGGACATTTGGGAACAACTGAGACTATTTTGATACTACTATGTCTTTATTATGTACAATTGTGTCTATTACGAACAGAGTTTTGAAATGAATTAAATCAGTTTGCGAAAAAATGAAAAAAAAAAAAACAAGTGTTAAAAAAAGACAGCGCCGTCAAAAAAAAACCTCATGTGACACATGGCGCCGTTAAAAATCACATCTGAAAAAAAAAATTAAAAATTGGCCAAACAGTTGTACTCAAGCTATTAGTTATACTAAATTGCACACAGTTGTATTTTGACACTTTTCACGTTTATTTAGTTGAACCGTGATTTAAATTATATTTTTGTAGTTGTACTTACGATAGTAGCTGATATGCTCAAATTAGCCCTGAGCTACTCTCTCAAATTAAGAGATCACTGTAGTACTTAGGGTTCGAATTCCACAGAGAATCGATGTAACTAGACAAATTATAATTCAGATTTAAGCTAAGAGTAAAGTAGGAAAGCAGTAAATAGCAAGAAAATAAATGGTAGCAAGTCGAATTAGGGTTCTTAAAATCAGGAGACAAAGCGCTAGGCGGTGAGGTATCTCAGGAAGATTCAGG
>JAHZTW010000063.1:109115-123187 GCA_020283515.1 Alliaria petiolata | reverse complement strand
CGAAAGAGCCATCTCGGAACGAAGACTCAGCAAGAGGATTAGATGAAGACGAATATCGGAGCAAGGAAACGGGAAGCAGCCGATTCGAATTACAAGGAAGGCGAGCCTTCACGACATGATCCAGAAATCGTTGCCCGATATGGAGCCTGCCCGAAGAATCAGAAGAGTTAGCGTTTCGGCTCGTCCATAACGACGTGAGCCCGAAACGCTAAATGCCAAAATAGTACCATTTCGGAAAAGTGGTCCCAAAGTTTTAGGTTTTTCCTCTTTTATGTATAAATACCCTCTCCACTCTTATCCTTTCATAGATGTTTTTGCTTATTTTACTTTTCTGTCTTCTTTTTGAAACCAAGAAAAACCTTTGTTATTTCCGCCATTGAAGCTATTTTCAAAGCTTTGATTTTTATGCAATATTCGAGTCTCTAAGTTTTATTGCTTAGTAGATTACTTAAAAAGTTCTTCCTTTTCCTGTTTTCGGCTATCTTGCGAGCCATGAGTAACCTTTCTATCCTCGTGGATCTTGAGGTTTCTCAAATGGCGAGTGAGTAGTCTATATCGGTTTTTGGGGGCAAGGATAGGGAAAACAAGTTAAAATCCAATTCTTTGATGCTGATCTATGCTTAATCCAACTTAATCCTTTCTTATTTGACGCTATTAATGCTTAATCATCTTCGCTATTTGATTTTCGCCAACGAGCTCATTCAAACAAACGCCATGTTTGGATGTTGCAAGGACCGATCTCATAAGAGATTCGCTCATCCTAGCCTAAGGTATTAGATGCCTAGGGAGCGTTTTGGCATTAGTGGAGTTGTTTATTCAAGCTTGCTGCCTTCATAGATCACTACGTGAATAGGTTAGGTCGTGAAGCGGTAAAGAGACTTATACCTCGAGAGCGGATCTGTCTAAGTCCAGAACTCTGCGCTAAAGGTTTAGCCCTGTAGGGAGAAAATCTAGCTTCAAGGAAAAGTCTTTAGCATGTTGGACTGAAAGCAACCCCCTTGACCCCCTTGAACCGATTCTTACCTTTCCCTTTACAAACTCATTTCTTTAGCTAATCTACCTTCAATTTCCTTAGTAGTATTTAGTTTCAAGACCTGTCTTCCTGTTATCGCTATAACCTTAGAGATAGATATTTGCTACTTTAGCCATTAAATCTCTCTTAGCTTGTGGAAGAATTCTCATGAATGCAATACATTGAATCCTCCCATCGGATTGATAAGACCCATAACATATACTACATTCGGTTATAAGTAGTGGGTCATTGAAAGAGTAGAACCCCAAGATAAAATCTACTTATCACTCTCGCATAGCGGTACAATAGAAGAAATTAGCATGCTAAATCGTCTCTATTGAACCGTAAGATCTCCTAGACAGCTAATGTCTTAGGCTAGGAAAAATCAAACACTTGTTTATGAGTTTGGCTAAGCTAGCACGTGGTGTTCATGTCAAGCCGCCTATAGTCTTTAAACTAGATGATCAGACTAGATTAAGTATTGAGAGCAATAAACAAAAAAGAATCTAACTTTATGTTCTAACTTAACAAGAAATGTAATTCTGAGAATCCCTTGGTTCTTTTAACCCATCCAAACTCTCAAAACGACTACTCACGTGCCATTAAAGAAACCTCAAAATCCATTAGGATAAAAGGTGACTCATAGCTAGAGGTTCAAAGACCTTATAAAGGGGAAAGGCTTAACATGCCAAATCTAGAAAACACAAAAGCATTAAATAAAACAGTTCGGAAAAGCAGTAAATAAAACAGTTGGGGCGCCAGCTTCTTCTTCTCTTGTCTTTGGTGCAAATCATTCTAATGAGCTGGCTTCTGATTTAACAATTGGGCCATTGTAAAGTATTGGGAATACCTCATTAAAAACCTTGTCAAGAAAACCCATTGGGACAAAACTTGACAAGGGAAAAAGAGTATAAATCCAACACTTTTCGCATTTGTTAAAATCATATAGCTTGATTATAAAGTTGAATCATAAACCAGGGAGGTTTAGGCTCGTGTCTTCTCCATGTTAGCTCGAGCTTAGGCCTACAACGAGCTGCTTCCTCAGCTACAAGCTCGTTCCAGCAGGTTCAAGCTCCATTTCTTTAGTTCCATCAACTTCAAGCTCAGTTCCAAGCTTCATGTCTTTAGTGCTGGTCATGATCACATCATCCCCTCCCTCTTGAAAAGGATTTGACCTCAAATCCATTTCATCTCCATATCGGTTTTGGCTTGAATTTGGCTTAAATGTTGCGTCTGGTGGCTCCTCTTTTATCAGCATGAAACAATGGACATCTTGGGTCTTCTACTGGTCCTGAACAGGTTGTATGACTCGTTTGTCTCCTATTTCAGTTGTAGCTTTTGCAGGATGCTTCAAAGTTGCTGTAAAACCTGTTTTTGACATTTCTGACCAAGATAAGTGCATCATATCTGTTTGATCACAAGACAAAAGAACTTTGAGTTCAGGAATGCTTACCTTAGTATATAACATTACCTCTGGATTGTACTAGGTTTCCTTGTTGGGGATTGTAGTTTGATTTGAGTTTGTCTTTCAATGTCAAAGAAGCATTAGCTATGGACTCCTTGTATCTGGATTCGAGTTGTAAGGGTTCAGACCCTCCTCTGTCTTCTTTCTGGTCAAAAAATGAAGAATATTGTTTCTCCATAAATTCATTGCTTTTTTTTAGTACCTAAACCTGTCTCAGCATAATTTGAACAAAGCAAGTGCATTATCTTTGTCATAGCAGTTTCAAAAACATAATAAACAGGTTTAGAGTTTATTTGCTTTTCAACAGTTGTTGGAACAATGATATAGTCAGATTCGTGTGGGGCTTGCTTCTGATCTGAAGTGAAAATCACCATTGTTGTCTTTTCTTCTTTCTGGACAGTTTCAGCTCCTTTTTCAAAACTTTTGCCCTTAAAACTTGTTGACCTCGAGTATGCTGCTTTGGAGATTGTAGATATGCATCTGGTGGTTTCTCCTTAATTCGAACAGAACATGGGAGTTCTTCTTCTAAGCCCTTACAGTTTTCCATAGAACCTGCTCCTTTGTTAACACTTAAGGAAAAGAACAAGTGCATTATACTGGAAATGGAGATTTTTAGAAGTGTATCGACCTTGGTATCCAGCTACCAAGGTCGATATGGCCCGGCAGAGAAGACGTTGTGCACGTATCGACCATTTGTATCGAGCTAGCAAGCTCGATACAAGGTCCGCCCGGAGAAAAATCATGAGCATATCTAGCATTTGTATCGAGCTAGCAAGCTCGATACAAGTCCCAGCCGAAGAACAAGAACTGGCGTATCGAGCAGTCATGTCGAGCTACCAAGCTCGACACAGTCCTTGAAGACGATTTTTAGCAGCGTATCAAGCTGCATGTCGACATAGCAAGCTCGATACGCTGCCGATTTCAGCATAAAACCGGGTCAAAACCCGGTTTGTTCCGGGTTGACCCGGTTCGTCCACTGTTCACTATAAATATTAAATGACCTAAATTTTCCTAAGTATCTTTTAATCTTTTGTTCTTTCTTAGAAAACCTTCCTCTTTGGGGTTTAAGTGATTTTGTAAGACTTTGATTTGAGTTTATGCAATTTAATACTTATCTTTGTTTATCTTCATTTTTTTCATAGGATTTGAGGATCTAATCATGATTAGTGAGTAGTTTCATTAGGATCTTGGGATGGGTTAGATCTAGGGTGTTTAAAGGTTTAATCTTGATGTCTAGGGTTAGATCTTCTCATTTTCCTCCTTGTTTAGTTTTCTAAATGCTAGTTTAGCCATCTTCAAGATAAAACTAGGCCTTAGGGAAGTTTCCACCCACAAGATGTTTGATGAAATTTCCCAACCAACTAAACAAAGGATTTACATTCCTAGCTCATGAGAGTGGTTATCTAGGGTGTTTATTAGCATTTTAGAACTGAATCATCATGCTTCTTAGCATCCTTTTCACAAATGAGAATTTGTTCTTGATTAGGATGATTAATGAAGGAATTAGTGCCATGAGAGTGGATTAGTCTAGCTTTTGAGTTCTAAGCTTAGGGATTATCATATTTTGTTATTGATTGACATCAAAGATTGATTCTTGGAACACCTTAGATTGGTAACCCCATCCTTGGATTCGTTTTAGTCATTTGATAATCTTGATTAGTAGTTAACTAGATTTTAATTTGCTTGATTAGTGCATTCATTGCTTAACTTTTGTTTGGTTTGTTTGATCACTTAGGTTGTTAGTTAAACCTCAAAACTTTATTGCTTGTTTAGATTAAGAAGTTTTATGCATTCCTATTGTCTAAACCATACCCATATGGATTAATCCTCAAACACTACAATGACATGAGTGGGGTTTGAGTAATTGTTTAAGAACAAGGAAAAATTCTCTTATCAATTTGGCGCCGTTGCCATTTGGGTTTTTGTTTTAACATTAGGATTTTAATTCTACTTGAGCCTAAGCTTTATTTTTCACTTTTTGATTACTAATCTCTCTTGCTTTGTTTGCTTTTTGTCTCTAGGTGTTTCAACTCGAGGTCTATTAGACACAACAATCTAGTTGAGCCTTTAGTTAACATCCACCACATCACTAGAGGAGCTTTTGTGAGAAGAGAACGAGAACGCTTAGCACATCTAAGGCGTTTGGGAATGGATATTCCACAAGGACAAGGTGGTAACGGGATACCACAAATGAACCAAGGGAATGGAGACCAAACTTCTAGAGTGCCTCAACATCCTCCACGCCAACATAGGCACATTGGAGCCGGAGATGCTCCTAATACCCATGCTAACCGCCAAGGTATCATTCCTCCTCCATTTGAGAACATCAATTTTGAAATCAAGAGCGGATTGATTAACATGGTGCATGATAACTAGCTTTTTTCAGTGATTATCAAATCCTAAGCATAGTCATGTCATTGTAATACTTAAGGATGTCAATCCAACCTTGGGGTGAAAGATACTAGGAATACAAGAAATTTATGAAGCTAAGCAAAATTCGGTTTAATTGGGTAAGAATTCTAAAACAATTGCTTGCCGTATTTAAACAGACACGAAAACAATTTTAAAAATTCCACAGAAGGGTTATATTACTTCTAGATGATTTCTAAACAATAAAACAATCGATCTACTAATTTTACAAAATCAAAACTTAAAACCGGATTATCTAGACAAATATATGCTAAGTGGCAAGATTTTCGAAAACTACTTCTAAAAATCAAACGGTTACCAAATCAATACCAGACATAAATCAAGACTCTAGACAATTTCTAAAATATTAAAAATAGCTCAAACACGATTTTACAAATTTATAAAAACTCTATTGCATAATTAAGCTAATTTAAAGATTTTTAGAGAAAACAATTAACTTTGAACAGGGAGAACATGATTTTTCTCTTTCAAATATTAAAAACAGATTCAAGGTTGGGATTCATTCTTAGGGAGGTTGAAAATTCGAACTTGGGTTTTGAAAACATATTTTTTTACACTTTTTAGTGCTATCTCTAAGCCTTAAGAATCCAAACTAGATCTATCCATGGTGTATGGTATAAATCCTTTCTTCACCTTTTCCTCATAACCCATGATGTTTGGTGGAAAGATAAGGTGAAGAACATTAAGCATGGATCTTAAAAAGTGGCTTAACTAGCTCCCTAAACATCCATGGTGTATGGGAAAGGATGAGCAAGTCTCTTGGATTTGGTTTTAAGGGATTTCCTAAGTCTTTTTGGGATAAGGAAATCCCTAGATTAAAGAGATCTCCATCGAGAATCTCTAGAGCTTAAAACCCCCAAATCCAAGAAGAGAAATAGATGAAAAACAAGAAAATACCCAAAATCTAGTTTTCAACCCCCTTAACTCATCCCAACCCCAAACCTTGGTGGTTTACTCACAAGCCATGTTCATGCCTCTCTTAAACACAGGTTTAGAGCTGATGAACATAAGCGGTTTTTAACAAGAAGAAAGATTTGACTTTAGAAGGATAAAGATACTTGAATCTTATACAAAATACAAGAGTTTTAACAAAGGAAACAAACAAGAAACAAACAAGAAATATGAAGGACAAGCAAGAACAAATGAAGAACACTCAAGAACAAGGTAAGAACTCTCTCTCCACGCCTAACTTACAATATTACAAAGTGATTGTGTAAAAAATGATAATTGGTGATAAGTGTGTAAGTAAGTCCTTCTCCCCTTTGTCATAAGGTGAAAACATTAGAAAATTCTCCACCCTTTCCCTAAAACATGGGCTGCTTGTCTCTTAGGAGACTTTCATGCCAAGGTGGTCCCCTCACTAGAAGACAATCACAGTGTTTATAGAAGAGGCTGTGCGCATGGACTGGCTGATCGAGCCATTCTGGTCGATCGTCTAGTCGATCTTCTTTGTGATCGAGCTGGCTAGTCGATCGTGCACTCGATCTGTTCTGTGATCGGGTTGGCCAATCGATCTTACAGTTGTTTTGCCTAGTGATCTAGTCATGCTGCTCGATCTGCCTCTCGATCGGCCTTAGATCGAGTCATGGTGCTCGTTCTGCCACTCGATCTTGGGTGAATTGCTTTTGTCCGGGTTTTCTTTTGATTCCTTCCAACTCTTAGGCTCTTGTTTCATCTTCTTGGCAATGCTCAGCATCCATCACAGCTCCAAGTACTCTAAACAACCTGAAAATGATGCAAACATGCAAGAAACAATGCAAATGCTAATGCAAAGTGTTATATGACTTAGAATGAGATAAATGATGCAAACTAGCCTATTATGAATGATGTATGCATGAAAACCTATTCTAAATGCATGCTAAATATGCGAAATATATGAGTATATCAACTCCCCCAAACTTGCCTTTTGCTTGCCCTCAAGCAAACAAAATTCAAGCTAGGAAGAGATGATTAAAAAAGGGAGCTCAAATCTAAAAGTGTTTTTTTCAAATGTATCAATTCAGCGGTCCTAGTTTTCAATTCTAGGATGCAGTGCACAAGCATTTACTCAAAATGACTTAGCCATAATCATCACATATCAAATTTCAAATCATGACTTGTTTATTCCATGCAATCCAAGAATCTTAACCTTTAACATTCATTAAGAGCTCAACCCGTGAATCAAACTTGTGCTTTTAAGACCGAATACATTTGGCAAGGGACAAGGCTATGAGATAAAAATGATCTCATTCAAGTGGGTACCCCAAGCATTGGTTTCTCTCAAAAAGGTTTGAACTTATGCATAATGCTAAAGGTAAAAGGCAATGTATGCATACATGACTAGACTCACATCTACCCAAGTATACTAACAATGATCCTAATCCCTTTCTCATTCATTTTTTTGTTTCTTTTCCAAGCTCACTCACCCTCTAGAGACTACCCAAATCATCAAGGCTAAGCACGCCAAGCATAAACCCACAAGAACTCCATTCTATCACATTATTTTTTTTTTTTTAAGGAAACTTCTTCATCTTTGCTTCTGGCTAGTGGTGTGGTCACAAATATTAGCTCTTCTCTTCCTTTAGATAGCTCTCTTTCTCATAAATTTTTTTTTATGCATTTGGCCTCTAGGGCTCTTTTTTTCTTTTCTTTAAATAAGAGATTTTTCATAATATAAATCAAGACCAACCACTTAGAACTATGTATCCCTTTTTCTTTCATTTCCCTAGCACCTTTTTAAATTCAAACCCGTGAACTCCCAATCCCAAATCAAGCTAAAACTAGCTTCAATATGCAAAGTTAGCATCAATATGAGAGCCTAAGCATGTCGCCATAAACCTCACTTTATGCCAAGTTCAAACAGAAAATAAGGCCTCACAATTTGCAATCACACAAGAATTTTGGCTTGACATAAGGCAAGGGTCAAGGTGTGGTAAGCTATTTAGGCTTATAAGAGAGTGGTGAAGTGAATAAGAAAGCCTAAATATTTTTTTTTTATCCATGTAATCTTTCCCAAATGCACAAGTATGATAATTAGATGATCATGTTAAGGTTCCGATTTTTAGGTAAAGATTCAATTCATGCTTGTTTCAACTTTAAGCACCGAAAATCAAGTCAAATGATCCAAGGATGGTTAGAAATTCAAAGTTGTGCAAAGCATCAAAGAATTACTAACTAGGGCCTTGAACCAATACATGAGCTTAAAACACTTTTTAAGGAAAACATTTCATCATTGCCCCCTATGCATTTGAATAATGCAACCTATATGATAAAAAATCTAGACTTAATCCTACAATATTTGACAATGCAAATGCAAGCTATATGAAATTTTTATTTTATTTTTTTAGAATTTGTTTTTGATTTTTTTGTATTTTTTTATGCAAAATTTTTATGCATGCAATAAGACTCAAGGATGCAAACTCAAAATAAGATCAAAATAAAATATGTTAAAGCATACATTCTCCTCCAAACTTGAATGACAACGTCTCGGTGTCAAACAAATTCAAGAGGAGACAAAAATTCACAAAGCAAAAAAAAAAAAAAAAAAATGCATGTTATTTACAAAGGTTGGAGTTTTCGTACCTTGGAGCTAGAGATGGCCGAAACTTGAGGTTGCTCCAGTTCTCCTGCTCTTTCTTGGAGTGTCATGGAGTACTCCCTTGTCCTTGTTCCCGGTTGGACGTTCTTGTAGAGAAGGACGTCCAGCTTGATAATCTCCAGGCTCACGGATTTGTATCCCTCCGGTTGAATGCCTTCCCATCGCCTCGGCTACTTGCTCGGCTTCATCACTCAAGGTCATTTCTGAGGAGCTTCTCCCTTGGAGAACTTTGACCTTCTTCACCAACTTCTTGATCATCTTGCCTTGCCATTTATTTACCTTGCGCTGAATCTCCACAACCGAGGCAAGAAACCTTTCAGCCTTGGTGCGCGGCTCATAGTCTAGCTTTGGAAGATCAAAGCTTGATGGCATTTCAGCATCTGTGGGAGGTGATTCCGGGGATGATTGGGCAGGCTGGGGTGCTGTTGATATGCCTCCAAGAGGCGCATAACACTCCTCATCAGTGGGCAAGAACTCAATGTTGCCGACGCTATCAACTAGCGTTTCCTCCGGGTTTAGTAGGATGCATGTCTTCTGCTCACGGTTCTAGTTGTAGAACAAGTATGCATAGTATCCTGGAGCTGGAGCAGGTCCCAAGGAGTCTGTGTTGATCATGTAGACTTGATCCATGTATGCACGGTCCACGCAAGGTGTGAATTCAGCAAGGGGTACACCCGCTTGTACAAATAGTGGCGTGAGGAAGCATCCAATGAGTGCTGATGTTGCCTTGCACTTCATAGCCCAGGCTTTGTACTTGACCAAGGATGAGGCCAGGATGCACCCATAGTTCACGTCATCTCCTAGATCATCCATCATTGGTTCATCATTCACCTCGCTATCGCATAGAACGTTTTTAATTCTTTGGAAAAGGAAGCATATCTCGTTCTTGGTCACTGTTGCTGTCGTGGATCTCCCACTGAATGTGTTGGCTTGCAACTTGAGAGTGTATCTTAGCAAGGGGTTTCACACCTTCTTGATTTTGGCGGTGTTGGATTTGTAATCTCCATCGCTAATCAAATCCCATAGATCGCTTGCAGATTTGAATTGTGGGAACTCCACAAGGCTTGCTGCAGCATTGAGACCGTAAGCTTGGCATAGCTCAGGGATGGATAGGCGGTAGGCTTGTTTCCTTATCTTGAACGTGATAAGACCCTCGGTTGGAGTAGGAATGCTTGGATCCTCATATGCGAATTCCAAGGTGTAGAGGAAGTGAAGCGTGGCTTCGGGGTAGGTGGGACAGTCTATCCGTGAAAGACATGCAAGCCCCATGTTAGTGAGCAGCTCATCAAACCCTTCCAACAATCCTAGCCTTTGCAAGAGCTCCCTACTTGCAAATTTCTTGGGCTCAAAACGCAACCTGTCTAGCCTTCTCCTTGTTTTCTTTTCCTCTTTGCTCCACTTATCCGTCTCTTCAACCTCTTGTTGTGTGTCCTCTTTTGCAGACATAGCTCTGTTCCTCTTCCTTGGTGCCATAGTACCTGAAATCCAAAATCTCAAGGAGAAGATGAGAATAGGTGGCGGTTAAGAGAGAAATACAATGTCAAGAGATTAGAGCTTTTAAAAACGTTTTTGCACAAGCCCTAGATTTTTGGGGAAAGTTTAGGATTTATCAATAAATATTAGATGAAAATCTCTTGAGATAAAACTAAATCAAGAAGATTTCCCTAATATCTAGATATTTAAAAAAAAATAATCCTTATCCCTTAGCAAATAGTATTCTTTCTTTTAATAAAAAGGAAGCTTATGAATAAATTCAATAATGCTTCAAAAAAAAATTTCGAAATATCTTTGCAAACTGGGCGAATATTATGCTCTCCTTCTTTTAAAAACCAGACACTCACACTCTCTCTCCTTGTTAATGAAAAATCAGTATTGGGTGTAAGGAATGAGAGAGTGTGTGAGGTTTATGAAGAAAATTTTTTTTGGACAAGCATGCAAGTGGGAATTTTAAATGGTGGTCAAAGCACAGTTTTCTATGGTCAAAGGAGCCTCATTTGACCACAATTCAAATTCAAAATTTAGAGGGAAGGAGAAAGAGGGAGAAATTTGAAAACTTCCCTTGGCGCAAGATCGAGTGAAACGGGTCGATCTATCACTCGATCTCACGCCCATTTTTCTGTGATCGAGTGGCTAACTCGATTGGCTGGTCGATCTTAAATGGATCGAGTCTTGGATCATCTGAGGCTCTCGTTTCAAGCTTGTCCTGTTCGTGATCGAGTGATTGGGTCGATCTCTTGATCGATCTTAGCTCACGATCGAGTGATATCACTCGATCTTCCACTCGATCGTCTCCTCATGCCTTTCTTTTCTTTGCTTTGTAGAACCCATTAACGTTCTTCTTGGCTCTTGTTTGTTTGCACCTACACACTTAAAGCAGAAAGCATAAATTTGAAACAAAAATATGTACAATGGTAGTCATGGGATTGCCTCCCAAGCGCGCTTGTTTTAAGTCTCTAAGCTTGACTTTACTTGGTTAGGCTAGGGGGGCGTCTTGGAGAGGCAATGTGGTGCTCTCCTTGTTGCAGTCACTCGCCATGTAGGGCTTGACTCTATGCCCATTCACTGTGAAATATTCTCCATTCTTCCCAACCAAAGTTATAGCTCCATATGGTAATACTTCTCTTATTTCAAACGGTACGGACCACCTAGACTTGAGCTTTCCGGGGAACAGCTTCAATCTTGAGTTATAGAGCAGAACCATGCCGCCCTTTTTGAGCTCCTTGTGCACCAGCTTCTTGTCATGAAAGGCTTTGGTCCTTTCTTTGTAAATCTTGGCGCTCTCATAGGCATCCATCCTTATCTCATCAAGTTCTTGAAGTTGTACCAACCGTTTCTCTTGGGCGGTCTTGAGATTGTAGTTGAGTTGCTTCACAGCCCAAAGAGATTTGTGCTTTAATTCCACAGGAAGGTGACAAGACTTGCCATAGAGGAGGTTAAAAGGCATGGTTCCTATTGGAGTTTTGTAGGCTGTTCTATACGCCCAAAGAGCGTCATCAAGCTTGCTAGACCAGTCCTTTCTATTGACTCCCACGGTTCTCTCTAAGATGGTCTTGATTTGCCTGTTTGAAACCTCCACTTGGCCACTTGTTTGAGGGTGATATGGCGTGGCCACCTTGTGCTTAACACCGTGTTTCTTCAAGAGACTTTCAAAAATTTTGTTGACGAAGTGGCTGCCTCCATCCCTAATCACCACTTTAGGGACTCCAAATCTTGGGAAGATGATTGTTTTGAAGAGTGTAACCACCACCTTTTAATCGTTTTTTGGTGAGGCTATGGCTTCCACCCATTTAGACACATAGTCTACTGCTACAAGGATGTACTTGTTGCCATAAGATGATGGAAATGGCCCCATAAAATCGATTCCCCACACGTCAAAGATCTCTACTTCAAAGATCGGTGCTTGTGGCATTTTGTTTCTTTTGGTGATGTTCCCGGCTCTTTGGCATGCTTCACATGACTTGATGAATTCATGCGCATCTTTGAAGAGTGTAGGCCACCAAAAGCCAGCTTGGAGAACCTTTGTAGCAGTCTTGAAACTCGCAAAATGACCCCCATATGTCATATCGTGGTAATGTAGAAGTATGTCTCTCTCCTCTTCTCTTGTTACATATCTTCGGTATAGTCTGTCCACACACCTTCTGTATAGGTAAGGGTCATCCCAAAAGTAGTGTGAGACGTCCCTCATAAATTTTTTCTTGTGGTACCGGTCCAGATGAGTAGGCTCTTCTCCACAAGCTAAGAAGTTGACAATATCTGCATACCAATGGAGATCTTCTTCCCTTAGACTCAAAACTTCTTCAAGCTCCTCTTCTAGCCTTGCACATACCATTGTGTTGACCATCATAAGTTTCTCTTCAGGTAGTGAGTCATTCAAAGGTAAGATTTCTTCGACCCTCATCCTAGAAAGATGATCCGCCACACCATTCTCTATGCCTTTCTTATCTTTGATCTCCATATCAAATTCTTGCAAGAGAAGGATCCACTTCAGGAGTCTTGTTTTAGTGTCCTTCTTGGTGTTGATGTACCTCATTGCTGCATGTTCTGTGTATACAATCACTTTTGATCCCACCAAGTATGACCGTAATTTTTCAAATGCAAAGACTACTGCTAGGAGCTCCTTCTCGGTTGTTGCATATTTCACTTGTGTATCGTCTAAGGTGTGTCTAGCATAGTTGATAACTTGCAATCTCTTGTCTTTCCTCTGCCCCAAGACAGCTCCTACAGCATAGTCACTAGCGTCGCACATGATCTCAAAGGGAAAGTCCCAATCCGGAGCTTGGACTTGGACTATTGGTGCGGTTACTGGCGCATCTTTGATAGTTCTGAACGCTAGGTGGCATTCTTGATCAAAGTTGAACTCAGCTTCTTTGCATAGTAGCCTTGTTAGAGGACGTGCTAGCTTGGAGAAATCTTTGATAAACCTCCTGTAGAAGCCAGCATGCCCCAAGAAACTTCTTATGCCTTTCACGTTAGCCGGATGCGCCAAAGTGACCATCACTTCCACCTTTGCTTTATATACTTCAATGCCTTTTCCTGAGATCTTGTGGCCAAGGAAAATCCCCTCTCTCACCATGAAGTGACATTTCTCCCAATTGAGCACGAGTTTGGTCTCCTCACACTCTTGAGTACCCTGCACAGATTAGACAAACAAACACCAAAGGAAGAGCCGTACACGGAGAAGTCATCCATGAATACCTCAACCATCTCCTCAATCAAGTCAGAAAATATAGACATCATGCATCTTTGAAATGTAGCAGGAGCATTACATAAGCCAAAAGGCATTCTCCTATATGCATATGTTCCATAAGGACAAGTGAATGTTGTCTTTTCTTGGTCATTGGGGTGAATCGGGATTTGAAAAAAGCCACTATAACCGTCTAGAAAACAGTAATAGGGGTGGTTGGCTAATCTTTCTAGCATTTGATCAATGAATGGCAGTGGGAAGTGGTCTTTCCTAGTGGCTTTGTTGAGTTTTCTTTAGTCAATGCACATCCTATGGCCGGTTATAACTCTAGTAGGAATTAACTCATCTTTGTCATTTCTTATAACCGTGATGCCTCCTTTCTTAGGTACCACATGGACTGGAGAGACCCACGTGCTATCACTGATAGAGTATATCACGCCAGCCTCTAAGAGTTTTAGGATTTCTTTTTTAACCACTTCTTTCAAGTTGGGATTCAAGCGCCTTTGGTGTTCTATTGAAGAAGTGTTCTCTTCATCTAAATGAATCCTATGAGTACAAAGTAATGGTGAAAGACCTTTGATGTCACTAAGAGAGTACCCAATGGCCTTCCTATACTTTCTCAATTCCCTAAGGAGTAAGTCTAACTCATCATCATTCAGATTGTCATTAACAATGACCGGGTAAGTCTCATTTAAGAAAGCGTACCTTAGACCAATTGGTAGCTTTTTGAGGTCCACCTTTGGGGCTAGCAGCTCACTCCAGTCCTCCTCTTGGTTCTTGTTGAGATTGCTGTCCTCATTCGCTTCCTTAGACCCCGAGTCATGAGCCTCCATACTTTCTTCTTCAAGCGTCTGCCCCGCTGAGATCGAGTGGATTGGTCGATCTACCACTCGATCTTGGCCTG
>JAHZTW010000063.1:59465-108325 GCA_020283515.1 Alliaria petiolata | reverse complement strand
GTGGGGACATTCACGTTGCTTATCCTCACGGGTAGGTCTTCAAGCATTCCTACCGGGAGCCTTACACTTCTGTCAGCCAAGATCAATGAGATCCTGCATTCCTTAAACTTGGTGAAGCCTAGCTTCTTTGCAATGGAGTGAGGCATTAGGTTTATGCTTGCTCCTAAGTCGCACAAACAGTTGTTAAACTTCAATGGCCCTAGCGCACAAGGTATGGTGAATGAGCCTGGATCTCCTAGCTTCTTTGGTGTTATCTCTTTGTGGATGATTGCACTGCACTCTTGACTCAACACCATGACCTCTTGACAACCTTTAGCTGTCTTGGCAAGCGTGTCCTTCAGGAACTTTGCATATTTCGGCACCATGGCTAAGCAATCAAGCAACGACAATTTGAGCTCAATATTTCTCAAATGTTTTTCAAACAAGGCTCCGTGCTTCTCAACCAGCTGCTTCTTGAAGCGTCCAGGGAAAGGGAGCTTTGGTTTGTAAGGTGGAGGCACGAAAAAAAATTTTCTTTGCTTGTTTCCCCCACTTCTTTTTCCAAAACCGCCTCTTTGCCTTTTCTTGCCCTTTCAATGTAGACATTGTCAAAGGTGATCTCTTGATCATTTAAAAGATCACTCTCCTCCTCTTGAATCACAATGTCCTCATTGTCTTTTTCTGTAGACCGTGGTTGTACTTCCTTTCCACTCCTTAGAGTGATCACGTTTGCATACTCCTTGGGATTTGTCTCACACTGGTCGGGTAAAGTACCTTGGCCGCTTGTACTAGCTTTTCCTTTCTCCAGCCGGCGAATTTTGTTGTTGATGTTGCTGATCTGTGTGGAGACCTCGGTAAGAGAGTAGTCCAGCCGATTGTTGATATCAACAAATTTTTGATTGTTAGATGCTTGGCCTTGTAGGAGTTGTTGGAACATAGCTTGTACCGAATCTTGAGCTGGCGGTTGAGGTTGTTGTTGCTGTGGTACGAAACTAGGAGGGTACGGTTTGTTCCCTTGCTTTTGGTGTCCTTGGTAGTTGCTTTGTCTTTGCCCTTGGTACCCACTGTTTTGTTGAAATCAACCTTTGTTGTAAGGAACAAACAGTTTGCCTTGATTGCTTTGTTGTGGAGGGTAGACTTGGTCCTTAGGATTTTCCACATTTGTGCTTCTATAAGACAAGTTGTTGTTGTTGCCTTGATATCTTGGAGAATATCCTGGTGGCTTAGGATAATCTTGGCCAGCAACCCAATTCGCTTCTTGAAAGTCCTCCTCATTCCTCTCTTGGAACAAATCCGCAGCTTCACCAACAAAGTGGACATGCTTTTGGCCAGCAAGCATCAGCTTGTCAATCTTCTCATGGAGTGACTTTATCTCCTTCTTTTGTGCCTCTAGGTCGTGGCCTCTTGGTGCACGATCATAGTCCTCACAATAGTTTCCATCACTCAATGCCAAATTCTCAATGAGCTCCATTCCCTCGTGGACATCTTGTCCAAGAAAATTCCCTCTGCTTACCGTGTCTAATAGCATGCGGATTTTTGGCAATGCTCCACGGTATATTGTGCTGAGGAGGGTCTCCTCAGTGAAGCCATGGTGAGGACACTGGATTGAGAAGAACTTTGAGAGGAAGGCCTTTTTGCATTCGACCCAGGACGTGATGGTGCCTTGAGGTAGGGTCTTCTCCCAATGCCTAGCTTTGTCCCCAAGAGAGAAAGGGAAAAGCCGTAGCTTGAAGCTATCCTCCGAGATGCCATTGATTTTTATCATTCCACACACTTGTTCAAAGTTGTCTAAGTGCTCCAGGGGGTCTTCCATAGCCAGGTCATGGAACTTGCTGTTCTGGACCATAGATATAAATCCAGGCTTGATCTCAAAATTATTGTTTTGCACCGGTGGTGGCGTTATGCCAAAGCGATTGGTGTGTGTGTTTGGTGCATCACCGGCTCCAATGATGCGTGGTGCCCTTTGTGGATGGTAAGGCTGTCCGATTCCTCTGCCAGCAGCAGCGTGTTGAGGTGGATCCTCCACCTGGTCATGGTCAGCCATCACTTCTTGATGGTATTCTTCGATTTCAAGTAGGAGTCTCTCCCTCCTATGTCTTGCGCTCCCTAGTTGTTGGATGTTGTCTAGTGGCGTGAGCAGGTTGTTGTCGCCTCTAGACCTCAGGTTCATGTACCTGAAAACACAAGCACAATAGCACCAAAATTAGTAACCAAATAGAAAAGAAAAACTTAGACTCCACTAATCTCCAAATCCTAATACTTTCAATTTTAACCCAAGTTTGGCAACGGCGCCATTTGATAACTAGCTTTTTCTCAGAGATTATCAAACCTAAAGCATAGTCAAGTCATTGTAATACTTCAGGATGTCAATCCAACCTTGGGGTGAAAGATACTAGGAATACAAGAAATTTATGAAGCTAAGCAAAATTCGGTTTAATTGGGTAAGAATTCTAAAAACAATTGCTTGCGGTATTTAAACAGACACGAAAACAATTTTACAAATCCCACAGAAGGGTTATACTACTACTAGATGACTCCTAAACAATAAAACAACCGATGTACTAATTTTACAAAATCAAAACTTAAAACCGGATTATCTAGACAAATATATGCTAAGTGGCAAGATTTTCGAAAACTACTTCTAAAAATCAAACGGTTACCAAATCAATTCCAGACATAAAGCAAGACTCTAGACAATTTCTAAAATATTAAAAATAGCTCAAACACGATTTTACAAATTTATTAAAACTCTATTGCATAATTAAGCTAATTTAAAGATTTTTAGAGAAAACAATTAACTTTGAACAGGGAGAAAATGATTTTTAGTTTTCAAATATTAAAAACAGATTCAAGGTTGGGATTCATTCTTAGGGAGGTTGAAAATTCGAACTTGGGTTTTGAAAACATATTTTTTTACACTTTTTAGTGCTATCTCTAAGCCTTAAGAAACCTAACTAGATTTACCCATGGTGTATGGTGTAAATCCTTTCTTCACTCTATCATCCTAACCCATGGTGTTTGGTGGAAAGATAAGGTGAAGAACATTAAGCATAGATCTTAAAAAGTGGCTTAACTAGCTCCCTAAACATCCATGGTGTATGGGAAAGGATGAGCTAGTCTCTTGGATTTGGTTTTAAGGGATTTCCTAAGTCTTTTTGGGACAAGGAAATCCCTAGATTAAAGAGATCTCCATCGAGAATCTCTAGACCTTAAAACCCCCAAATCCAAGAAGAGAATTAGATGAAGAACAAGAAAATACCCAAAATCTAGTTTTCAACCCCCTTAAATCATCCCAACCCCAAACCTTGGTGGATTACTCACAACTCATGTTCATACCTCTCTTAAACACAAGTTTAGAGCTGATGAACATAAGCGGTTTTTAAGAAGAAGAAAGATTTGACTTTAGAAGGATGAAGATACTTGAAATTTATGCAAAATACAAGAGTTTTAACAAAGGAAACAAACAAGAAACAAACAAGAAATATGAAGAACAAGCAAGATCAAATGAAGAACAATGAAGAACACTCAAGAAGAAAGTATGAACTCTCTCTCACGCCTAACTTACAATATTACAAAGTGATTGTGTAGAAAATGATAATTGGTGATAAGTGTGTAAGAAAGTCTTTCTCCCCTTTGTCATAAGGTGAAAACATTAGAAAATTCTCCACCCTTTCCCTAAAACAAGGGCTGCTTGTCTCTTAGGAGACTTTCATGCCAAGGTGGTCCCCTCACTAGAAGACAATCACAGTGTTTATAGAAGAGGCTGTGCGCATGGACTGGCTGATCGAGCCATTCTGGTCGATCGTCTAGTCGATCTTCCCTGTGATCGAGCTGGCCAGTCGATCGTGCACTCGATCTGTTCTGTGATCGGGTTGGCCAATCGATCTTACAGTCGTTTTGCCTAGTGATCGAGTCATGCTGCTCGATCTGCCTCTCGATCGGCCTTAGATCGAGTCATGGTGCTCGTTCTGCCACTCGATCTTGGGTGAATTGCTTTTGTCCGGGTTTTCTTTTGATTCCTGCCAACTCCTAGGCTCTTGTTTCATCTTCTTGGCAATTCTCAGCATCCATCAAAGCTCCAAGTACTCTAAACAACCTGAAAATGATGCAAACATGCAAGAAACAATGCAAATGCTAATGCAAAGTGTTATATGACTTAGAATGAGATAAATGATGCAAACTAGCCTATTCTGAATGATGTATGCATGAAAACCTATTCTAAATGCATGCTAAATATGTGAAATATATGAGTATATCAGTGCAACACAACAAGTTTCATGGGTTGGCTTTGGAGGATCTTCTTGACCAATTGGATGAGTTTGATAGGATTTGTGATATGACTAAGATCAATGGCATATTCGAAGATGGTTTCAAGCTGAGGTTTGATATACTCATATATTTCGCATATTTCGTATACATTTATAATAGGTTTTCATGCATAATACATTCATAATAGGCTAGTTTGCATCATTTATCTCATTTTAGGTTCTAGAATACTTTGCATTAGCATTTGCATGGTTTCTTGCATATTTGCATCATTATCAGGTTGTTTTGAGTACATTGGAGCCATGGCGAATGCTGGGACTTGCTGAGGTTCAAAGGAAAGCTTGAGAGTACTGGGAGAAATTCGGACAAGCAAACACCCACTAAGATCGAAGAGAAGATCGAGTATGGCAGGTTGTTCTAGACGAGATTGACCACAAGATCGAGGAGCTTAGATCGTTTCAAGAAAAAGATTGAGGCTTAGATCAATCACATCGGTCGTGCGACTGTACGGACCCAAAGATGCTACCCAGGAAGAACGGAGTGAAGATCGAGACTGAAGAGCGATCCAGATCAAAATGCCCCGAAGATCGAGCAAGAGGGTCGATTGTGGAATTGGAACGACCCCGACGATCGAGCAAGTGAGCCCGTTCCCAGTCCAAGATCAGGCAAGAGATCGAAGACTCAACTCGATCTCTTCTTCCAGACGCGCCATCCTTATCCGACCAGCTCACATTTTTTCCTCTTGTGAGGGGACCATTCCCTTTTACTATAAATAGCTAAAACCCTGATGGGATCTTAATGTTCTTTCTGTTTAACGTTAATCATGTTTATCATTTTGGATCTTATGATTATGGAGTGCTTACCTATGATTAGCGAGTAGTAGCTTTAAGATTTGAGGCCGAGGGGTCTAGGGAGGTTTAAGAGGTTAGATCTAGAGGTTTAGAATGTTCTTAACCCTTAACTCTTCTTGTTTTGGAGGGATTAATGCCAAAGATTCTCGATGGAGATCTTTGTGTCCATAGAGATTTCCTTATCTTATGAGGACTTAGGAATCTTATAAATCCATCCAAGAAACCATCTCCTTTTAAGCCACGACGGTGGAGATTAGGAGATTAGTTAAGCCAAGTTAAGAAATGGGCTTTCTTGCTCATCAACCGATCCTTTCCACCACACACCATGGGTTTGGAGGGAAAGGTTTGACGAAGGTTCATAACCACTAACCGTGGAATGTTCTAGATTTGTTTCTTAAACTTAGAGTTAGCTCATAATTTGTGTAGATTTACTTTTGTCTAAACACAAGATCCAACCTTGAATCTCCCATTATACAAACCCTCGGCCTTGAATGTCTCTTTCATATTTGATAAATCAAGAATCAATCTTTTCCCTTTTTCAAGCTTGTTGCTTAAGTTGCTAGAAATCCTTTAGTACTTGCACCTTTAGTTTTAAATCTTTAAGCTTTGATATTTGGTTGCTCTATAATTTTATAAATTGCTCAAATTATGGCTATATAACCTAGTTGTCTTTTAAGATTTATTTATCTTGCATATGTAGTTTTTATAATTCCATTTTCACCCATCTAAATTCGAATATGACTTAGATTAATCTTGTTCTTGCATTCTTAGTGTACTTTCCTTCCATGTTAGATTGATAACCTCAAATATTACAATGACATGAGTAGTATTGAATATTGGGAAAGTGAAAAAATCTCTAGTTATCAATTGGCGATGTTGCCAAATTGGATTAGGAAAGCATTAGGATTTGGAACTTCCTTGCGTTTGTTTTCAGGTACATGAATTTGAGGTCTAGAGGAGACAACAATCTGCTCACACCTCTAGACAACATTCACCCTTTTGGAAGCGCACGGTTGAGAAGGCAAAGAGATCACACGGTTCAAGAAAAGTTTGCTGAAGACACTATGGCTGATCAAGACGAGGTACCTCCACCTCATGTTGCTGCTGTTAGGGGTAATGGAAACCCCAACCATGTGCCAAGAGTCCCACGGATCATTGGTGTGGGTGATGCACCAAACACCCACACCAATCGGTTTGGCAATACACCTCCTCCGGTGCAAAACAACAAGATACATGGTCTGGCCATGGAAGATTCTCTAGAACACGTGGACAACTTTTAGCAAGTGTGTGGCATGATCAAGATAAATGGGATTTCGGAGGATATCTTCAAGTTGCGGTTGTTCCCGTTTTCACTTGGTGATACGGCTCGGCATCGGGAGAAGACCCTGCCTCAAGAAACTATAACCTCATGGGCTGATTACAAAATGGCATTCCTGTCCAAGTTCTTCTCAAGCACACGGACTGCCCGGTTGAGAATCGAGATTAGTGGTTTCACGCAAAGGAGCTATTAGACGTTTGTCGAGGCTATGGAACGTTTCAAGGACTACACAATCAAGTGTCCTCACCATGGCTTCAGTGAAGAGTCTCCCCTAAGCACAATCTATAGAGGAGCACTGCCTAAGGTTTGAATGCTATTGGACACGGCGAGTAAGGGCAACTTTCTCGGCCAAGATGTAACCGCGGGTATGAAGCTCATTGAGAATCTTGCCTTGAGTGATGGGAACTACAGTGATGATTGTGACCGAGCACCTAGAGGGTCACAAGAGAGGGAGTTGAAATCGCTCCATTAAAAGATTGATAAGCTAGTGCTTGCTTATCAAAAGCATGTCCATTTTGTGAGAGAGGCTACAAATGTTCTAGAGGAGCTAGAACAAAGCCATGAGGAAGCAAATTGGGTACGAGGCCAGGACTATCCTAGACCACAAGGCTACTTTCCCAAATACAAGAACAACAATCTCTCCTACCGAAGCAACAACGTTGAGAACCCCAACGATCAAGTCTACTCCCCACAAAAACAGTTTAGGAATCAAGGAGGTTATGTGAATAAAAAAACATACCAAGGACCTAGACAAGGCAACTTTCAAGGTCCACCACAACAAGGCAATAAAGGGTATCCCTCTGGATTTGTTCATCATCCACAAGCTCAAACCCCACCTCACGATACGGTTCAAGCGATGCTCCAACAACTCTTCCAACAACAAGCAACAATGGCTTTGCATGTGATAAAACGCTTGATGAGTTCAGTACAAGAACAGATTCTTCTCATAGAGATTTTGATATTCGAATAGTACACTGAACACAAAGGTTAAGCAGCTTGAGAAGGGCGAAACCAGCTCATACAACCACGACACATCACCGGCAAAACCAACGGAGTATGCAAAAGCCATTACACTTCGCAGCGGGAAAGAGTTGCCATCTAGTTCTACACCTCAACACAATGAGGATATTGTGATTCAAGTGGGGGAGGAAGGTCTTTCAAAAGACCAAAAGACACTTTTGATGATGTCTACATCGAGAGGTCAAGTAAATGAAAAGAAGCGGTTAAGGAGAAAATGGTAGAAAGAACAAGTGAGAAGCAAGATGTTTTTATTCCACCACTGTACAAGTCGAAGCCCTCCTTCCTTGCAAGGTTCAAGAAGCAACTCGTAGAGAAGCATAGAGCACTGTTTGAAAAGAATATGAGGGAAATCGAGTTGAAGACGCCTCTACTTGATGCTTTAACTCTCGTACCAAAGTATGCCAAATTATTGAAAGATACACTTGCTAAAAGAGCAAAGGATTCTCAAGAAGTGATGGTACTTAGCCACGAGTGTAGTGCTATTATCCACAAGGCTATTGCACCAAAGAAGCTTGGGGATCATGGTTCTTTCACCATACCGTGTGCACTTGGACCCTTGAAGTTTGACAGTTGTTTATGCGATCTTGGGGCAAGCATAAATCTTATGCCTCATTCCATTGAAAAGAAGTTAGGGTTCACAAGGTTCAAGGAATGCAGAATCTCCCTCATCCTTGCTGACATAAGCGTGAGGCTGCCAGTAGATATGCTAGAAGATCTACCGGTAAGGATAAGCAACGTGAGCGTTCCCACAGATTTTGTTGTTTCAGAGATGGACGAAGAACCCAAGGATCCCTCTAATTCTTGGAAGAACGTTTCTAGCCACTGCTGGGGCCATTATAGACGTAAAAAATGGCAAAATTTCTTTGCATTTGGGCAAGGATCTAAGGCTAGACTTTGACATCAATGAGGTTTTGTAGAAACCAACAATCGGTGGCCAAATGTTCTACATTAAAGCTATGGATGCTTTAACGGATGAAATTTTGGAGGAATTAAGGCAACAGGATCACCTGCAGATAGGCTTGACAAGGGAGCATGGAGAGTATGTATAGCCTTAAACTGTTTGATGACCGAGAGTTTTTAAAAGAATATGAAGAATTTCAACTAGAGATCGAGCCGAAGATCAACTTAACCCCTCGATTCAGTATGGAGAACGGGGCTAAGATTGATCAAGGAACCGAGTTCTGTTCTGAGATCGACCTCAAGGATCGATCCACTCCTCCATCTCTGATAGAACGGCTCGATGAATCGAAGGAGATCGCTCGATCCAGCGTAAAACGACCTTACGATCGAGCGACTAGATCGATCTCTGCTGAAAAACCGGATGAGAACAGCAGCCTCTTAGCGCAAGATTGGGGTTCTAGGAGTGCTGAGAAGGAAATCAACCTTGGTACAAGCCAGGAAGGGGACTGGAGTGAGCTCCTTGCACCAAAGGTGGAGCTCAAACAACTTCCAACCAGGCTAAGGTATGCTTTCTTAGGATCAAACTCTACATACCTGGAAATTGTTAATGAGAGTCTAAATGATGATGAGCTGAACTCACTCCTTAAGGATTTGAGAAAGTACATAAAGGCTCTTAGGTACTCACTAAGTGATATCAAGGGTCTGTCACCACTTCTATGCACTCATAAGATTCACTTAGACAATGAAAACTCATCATCCATTGAACACCAAAGACGTTTGAACCCAAACCTAAAAGAAGTTGTCAAGAAAGAAATCCTTAAACTTCTAGATGCTGGCGTGATATATCCTATCAGTGATAGCACATGGGTCTCTCCAGTCCATGTGGTACCAAAGAAAGGAGGTATCACGGTGGTAAGGAATGAAAAAGACGAGTTAATACCAACTAAGACCATAACGGGTCATAGGATGTGTATTGATTACCAAAAACTTAACTTAGCCACTAGGAAAGACCACTTTCCTCTTCCTTTCATTGATCAAATGTTGGAAAGATTAGCAAACCATCCTTATTATTTCTTTTTAGACGGATATAGTGGTTTTTTTCAAATACCCATTCATACAAATGACCAACAGAAAACAACCTTTACTTGTCCTTGTGGAACGTTTTCTTATAGAAGGATGCCCTTTGCCCTTTGTAATGCTCATGCTACATTTCAAAGATGTATGATGTCTTAGACTATATGTGGTCCCGTTCAAAATATTTATAGAAAGTATATTAATATGGTAAATAAGTTTTTAGAGAAAGTTGGGGCCCTCATTTATAAAATTTCTTAAGGAAATTTTCTTAAAATATTTATGGAAAGTATATTAATATAGTAAACAAGTATTTTAAAAAATTAGGGGCCCTGATTTATAAAATCTTCTTAACAGAATATTCTTCAAAATATTTAAAGAAAATATATTAATATGGTAAATAAGGTTTTAGAAAATTTTGGGGTCCTGATTTATAAAATTTCTTAAGAAATTTTTTTCTTAAAATTGGGACCCTGTTCAACCGCTCCATTTGCACAGACTAAAAGACGGCCCTGGATGTCTATATTCTCTGAATTAATTGAGGAGATGGTTGAGGTATTCATGGATGACTTCTCCGTGTATGGTTCTTCCTTCGGTGTTTCTTTATCTAACTTGTGTAGGGTATTAAAGAGATGCGAGGAGACCAATCTCGTTCTCAATTCGGAGAAATGCCACTTCATGGTCAGAAAGGGCATAGTTCTGATAAACTCATAATTTAGCATATTTTAGCATCCATATTAGATAGTTTTGCATGTACTTTTGCATTCATTTAGCCACTTTTAGTCCCATTTGCATACATATTAGAGTTTAGTGAGTGTTAGCTTAAGTTGTTGCATACTTGTACATATTGAGTCCTTATTAGGTGTTTTGGAGGCTTGGAGGACCATATGAAGTTTCATGGATAGCCAAGAGGAGCAAGAGAAGCAGAAGTCTCTTTAGAAGCATATCTAGCATTTGGAGGTGCGAAATGTATGGGTCCGAACGATGGCCTTGCACTGAGATTCAGACTCTAAAGCCTTCTTAAGAGTTGTAGAGGATCTAGAGTTCTTTCTAGTGCCGTTGGAATCAAGTCATTCGGACCCGTGGTTAGAAAGTTACATCGATTTTGGTTGGGTTCGACGACTTTGTTCGACCAGATGGTCGAACCAAACAACCAGGGGTTCTGTTCGACGACTTTGTTCGACCAGATGGTCGAACCACTGCACCAGGGGTTCAGTTCGACGACTTTGTTCGACCAACTCGTCGAACTGAACCCAAACGATTTCTTTTTGGCTACAAATCGGATCAAACAAAGACTTTTCGTTCCGATTCATCCGTCGAGCTCTTCATGAAAGTTGTAGGTAATTGAATCATCTTTCATCTGTAAGTGGTTTAATATCATTATAAGCTGTGGTTAGGGAGATATGGTGATTTCCGCAAGACTGCTACCCCGAGTCAAAACCCGGTTTGTTCCGGGTTGACCCGGTTTGACCTCCTTCCCTATAAATACTTAAAAACCTAATTTTTATGTATCTTCTCTTGTTTTTGAACAGAAAAACGCCCCTTTGTGGTTTTGAGGAGATTTTGAGATTTCTTTTAAGTTTAATGCAATTTGTTTCTTATTTCTTCTAATCTTTCTTTCCCTACTCATCTAATCATGTTTACTAACATTTCTTTCATGAGATTTGTTGGTTTATATATGATTAGTGAGTAGTCTTTTTAGGATCTAGGGATGAGGTAGATTAGGGTGAGATTAGGGTTGATCTATGATGTTTAGGACTTAGATTCTTTAAATCCTTTCTTGTTTAGTGATCTTCATGCTAGATTAGCTTTGAGAAAAGTGATTTAGACCAAAGGGCATTTCCCACCCACAAGGTGTTTGATGAAATGCCCCAACCAACTAAATCAAGAGATTTACATGCTTAGCCTATGAAAGTTGATGTCTAAGGTGTTTATTGGTAGATTAGAACCAAATCTTTATGCTTGTTGATTATCTTTTCACTAATGATGATTAGCTCTTGATTAGGTAATTAGCAAAGGGATTAGTGTCATGAGAGTGGATTAGTCTTATTTAGAGTTTTAAACCTAAGGATTAGCATTTATGTGATTGTTTGAACATCATAAGTTAGCTCTAGGATCACCCAAAGTCCATAACCTCATCCTTGGATTCGATTTTACTCTTTGTTTATCTTGATTAGTAGTTTTGCTTAGTTCCTTGCCTTGCTTTAGTTTCTTGTTTTGATTTCTTGAGTTATTAGCTTTGTTTGCTTTTTATTTCACTTAGGTTGTTAGATAAAAACCCTCCACTTATTTGATTTGGCTTAGCTTAAATAGTTTCATGTATTCCTAGTGTTGTTAATCTTAACCCCTATGGATTGACATCTCAAATACTACAATGACATGAGTAGTAGAGATTAATTGAAAGTGGAAAAATCCTACTATCAATTTGGCGCCGTTGCCATTGGGGTTTAGCATTAACCATTAGGATTTTGAATCTCTTTGAGACTAAGCTTTTATTTTACCTTGTTTGCTCATCTCTATTTGAGATGATGAATTTTTTCTTATTTGTGGTTACTAACTTGTCTTCCTTAATTCTCTTGTTCTTTCAAAGGTACCAAAACAAAAAGAAGAGAAATGGAAAGACAAGATCATTTGAGGTGTTGGAGATGGACAACCAAAGAAGCATTATTAAAGCTCCACAACCTCAAGAATTGGTATCCACTCCTACCCAAGCTCAAGAGAACAAGACAACAATTGGTAGCTTTGATGCTCCTCATTATCATGAGTTGAGATTTGGAATCCATCCTCCTCCAATAGAAGCCACGGCCTATGAGATCAAGCCAAGTCTTGTGAGGTTAATTCAATGCTCTAAGTTCTTTGGAAATGGAATGGAGAATCCTTATGATCATGTGGAGTCCTTTGAAAGGTTGTGCAACTTGTTTAGCATTGAAGGTGTGCCCAAAGATAGCATCAAGCTCATTCTATTTCCTTTCTCACTTGGAGAAAAGGCACACCAATGGGAGAGAGCTCTACCATCTCATTTGATCAAATCTTGGGATGATTGCCAAAGAGTCTTCCTTCAAAGGTACTATCCCACTCAAAAAACAGTCCAAATGAGGAGGGACATCTTGAGTTTCAAGCAAGGCATACATGAGACCTTTCATGAAGCATGGGAGAGACTTAGAGGATACACTCGGGATTGTCCACATCATGGGTTCAAGAAAGAAGCAATCCTTAGCATTTTCTATAGGGGAGTTGCTAAGGATCACAAATGGACATTGGATGTGGCTAGCAAAGGGCGTTTTGCAAACCTCACAATAGAAGAAGGAGAGCTACTTGTTGAGAACTTGGCCAAGTCTAGTGAAAGCTACTGTGAAGGGCGTGATACAACACCTCTAAAGAGATCATGTGAAGACTCCACATGGAAGGACTTGCTAGAGAAAGTGGATAGAATGGAAAAGCTCTTAAGTGTGCAACAAAGAGGAGTTAGTTTGGTTCATGAGAAGCACCAAGAGGAAGCAAATTTCGTGGTCAACAATTGGAACTTCAACCAAGGGAGTAAGCTTCTCAATCAAGGGTCTAACCATGGAGTCCAAAGAAATCACCAAGGCTACCAAGAGAACCATGAGATTTCTCAAATCTCTAACCAAGATGAGGAACAAAGAAAGGTTCTCCATCAAATCATAGAAGGCCAACAAATGAATGATATTAGGCTTGACAAGATGATGAGAGCAATGGATGACAAGATTGAGGGTTTGCAACATGAGTTAACCCTTAAGCTTGAACAATCAACCTCACATTTGGAAACCATAGAGTCCAAATTGGTTCAACTCTCTTTGCCATCCAAGAACCCAAAAGATTCAAGCAATGTCATTTCACCAATTGTTGATGTTGAGGTTGAGGAGGAAAGGACACCCAATGGTTTTAATGGACGAATTGGAGACCCAAAGCAAGTAGAGGAGGTTAGAGACGTGGGAAAAGCTCTAAGCTATAGTTTACCTTCCATCCAATGGGTTCATGAAGAAAAGAGTACTTTTGAGAAGAATAAAGGGGATGCATATGCTCTCAATGAAAAATGCCTAAGCTCTTTCTTCTTTCCCTCATTGGAGACTAAGGAGGATGTGAGTAATTGTGAGACAAAGGATTTAGCTTCACCCCCAAAAGCATGTAAGAAGGAGAAAGAATCTCATGAAGAGAATGCTTTGGGTTATGGTAATGTTGAAGAAGCTTTAGCATTGGATGGAGCTTGCTTGGAAACTATTTTCTCTACCACATTGGAAGATGAGAATAAGAATAGCAAGGGGCAAAAGATAGGTAAAGGAAATAAGGCCAAGAAGAAGCCAAACCAATACAACCATCCCACTCTTGCTCCATCCTCTCACACTATGAGTCTACACCCTTTTAGACTCATAGATGGAGCCATTGAGTACAATGTGAAGTGCAAGGGTATTCCTAAACCCTTTGCAAGTGTCAAAGCCATTTGTCATTCCACAATGAAGGAGAATGACAAGGAAAGGGTTGAAGAGCTACTCTCCAAGGTTCTCAAGCTTAATCTCACACATGGCACAAGGTTGGATCCATCTCTTGCACCTCATCTCACCATCACCACCTCAACAAGGAGTTACATTACTCCTCCTCTCCAACTCCCTAAGGACAAAGGCTAGGGCCAAGGTATGGTCCTCTTTCTATTTCATTGTATATACCATTTTGTTTTTGTTGCTTTGGTCTCTCTTGAACTTCTATTACACAAGGGACTGTGTAATTTAAGTTTGGGGGAGAGGTTGAGAGATTTAATCTTGTGTTTTGTGTTCTTATTTTCCCTTTAAGCATATTTGAGTCTTCATGCATATACATTTGCATATAAAAATCAGAAAATTTTCAAAAATTTCAAAAAAAAAATTCATGTATCTTGCATTTGCATTTGTAAATTTTGTAGGATTGAGTCTAGATTTTGTATCATGTAGGTTGCATCATTCACGTGCATAGGGGGCAATTTTCCTTGTAAAGTGTTTTAAGCTCATGAATTGGTTCAAGGCCCTAGTTAGTAGTCCTTTGATGCTTTGTGCAAACTTTGAAAGTAAGTTCTAACCATACTTGGATCATTTGTTTTAATTTTCTTGGCTTAAAGTTGAAAAGAGCATGAATTGAATCCTTTCCTATCAAGTGAAACCTTAATATGGATTTTGAATTATCATACTTGTGCATTTGGAAAAGGATACATGGATTACAAAAAAATATTTAGGCTTTCTTATTCACTTCACCACTCTCTTGTAAGCCTAAATAGAACACCACACCTTAACCCTTACCCTCCTTTCAAGCCAAAACTCTTGTGTGATTGCAATTTGTGAGGCCTTATTTTTGATTGAACTTGGCATAAAGTGTTAGGTTTAGGGCGACATGTCTAGGCTCTCATATTGATGCTAGCTTTGCATATTGAAGCTAGTTTTAGGCTGGATTTGGGGTTTGGTTCATGGGTGTTGTAACTGAAAATCGGAATTTTGATTAGGCTTTGAGAAGAAGTTGGTATAAGAAGTGAATGAAAAGGGTACATAGTTTTAAGTGGTTGACCTTGAATTGTTTTGTGTAAAGCTCAAGTTAAAATGAAAAAAATGATAGCTCTCTTGCAAAATAAAAAGAAAAGAGCCAAAAGGCCAAATGCAAAAAGAAAAGAAAAAAAAATACATATGAGGAGAGAGCTATCCATTGAAAAGAGAAGAGCTAATTTTTGTATGGTCATACCACTAGCTATAAGGAAGGTTGAAGAAGTATCCCTAAGGCAAATGTGATTGGTAAAGTTCTTGTGGGTTTGTACTTGGAGTTTTATTTGCTTGACTATGGGTATCTTTAGAGGGTGAGTGAGATAAAAAATAAAAAATAAAAAAAAAAAAAAAAAAAATGAATGAGAGGGGAATTAGGTTCATTGTTAGTTTATATGGGTAGATGAGAGTCTAGTCATGTATGCATACATTGCCTTTTACCTTTAGCATTATGCATAAGTTCAATCCTTTTTGAGATAAACCATAGCTTGGAATACCCACATGAATGAGATCATTTTTATCTCATAACCTTGTCCCTAGCCAAATGTATTCGGTTTTAAATGCACAAGTGTGATCCACGGTTTGAGCTTTAATGAATGTTAAAGGTTAGGATTCTTGGATTGTTTGGAATAGACAAGTCTTGATTTGAGATTCAATGTGTGATGAGTATGGCTAAGTTTTTTGGAGTAGAGTTTGTGTACTGCATCCTAGGATTAAGAACAAGGACCATTGAATTGATTTATTTGCTTGACACCTTTGGATTTGAGTCCCCACCTTCAAACCTCTCTCCTTAGCTTGTGTTTCATTTGCTTGGGGACAAGCAAAAAGCAAGTTTGGGGGAGTTGATATGTCTATAATTTGCATCATATTTACCTCCATTTAGTGTAAGTTTCTTATCATTTAGGAACCTAATTAAGCATCATTGTATTGCATTTTGATCATTTAGAGTTCTAGGGTGTATTTGCATAGTCTTTGCATATTTTGGTGCATTTGGAGTCTTGATCAGGTGATTTGGATGCTATGGAAGCATGAATGGAGTTGGAGAAGGATGGCATAGCAAAGGAAGGGCAAGAAATCATCAAGAGGAAGAAGAGAAGCAGCTAAATGAGAAGCAAAAGTCTTGTAGAAGCATATCAAGCATTTGGAGGCGCAAAATGTATGTGTCTGGAAGAAGGCCTTGAACTTATAATCTGACTCTGAAGCCTTCTTAAGAGTTGTAGAGGATCCATTGTGCTTTCTAGTGCCGTTGGAATCAAGTCATTCGGACCCCTGGTTAGAAAGTTACATCGATTTTAAAACGGTTCGACGAGGCGGTTCGACGAGGCTGGCCGAAACTTCTCTCCAGGACGATGTTTCGACCAGAAGTTTCGACGAAGCCTCACCGAAACTTTCCTCCAGGGTGAAGTTTCGACGAGTATTTTCGACGAACCTCGTCGAAATTTTCCCAGACGATTTCTTTTTGGCTACAAATCGGATCAAACGAAGACTTTCCGTTTCGATTCAGCCTTCGAGCTCTTCATGAAAGTTGTAGGTAATTGAATCACCTTTCATCTGGAAGTGGTTTCATGTCATTATGAGCTGTGGTTAGGGAGATATGGCGATTTCCGCAAGACTGCTACCCCGGGTCAAAACCCGGTTTGTTCCGGGTTGACCCGGTTTGACCTCCTTCCCTATAAATACTTAAAAACCTAATTTTTATGTATCTTCTCTTGGGCTTAAACAGAAAAACGCCCCTTTGGGGTTTTGAGGAGATTTTTGAGATTTCTTTTATGTTTAATGCAATTTGATTCTTCTTTTTTCTAATATTTCTTTCTCTAATCATTTAATCATGTTTACTAACATTTCATTCATGAGATTTGTTGGTTTATCCATGTTTAGTGAGTAGTCTCTTAGAAACTTGGGGATGGGTTAGATTTAGGGTTTTCTAATGGTTCAATCTTGCAATCTAGGTTAGATTCTTTCATCTCTCTTCTTATTAAGGAGTTCTTAATGCCAAATAGCTAATCTTTTGCTATTTTGGATCATAAGCATTTCACACACCCACCAAGTGTTTGATGAAATGCTTGAACCACTTTTTAAGAGATTTACATTCCTAGCCTAAGACATTAGTTGCCTAGGGTGTTTATCATGCCATTTAGACTCATGTTTAATGCTTGCTAATAATTTTAATGCTAACACATCATTAGTTCATTAAGGTGATTAGGAAAGGGATTAGTACCACACATCATGGATTAGTCTTAATTAGTGTTCTAGGCATAGAGAAAGCTTGTTTGAGTTGCTTAAATGATTGCAAGGTTGGCCATTTAGATGCCCAAATCAATGATTCCATCCCTAAGTTTCGTTTTTAGTATTTTGTCAATCTTAATTAGTAGTTAATTGCATCATTAGTACTTGATTAGTAGTAATTAAGGCTTAATTCGATATTATTGCTCTAGTAGTGTTTCCTTTAGTTTGTGCCTTGCTTTTAATTATCATTTGTCACTTGAATTGTCAATTTAGCTTAGCTTAAACTAGACTTTGTATTCTTAGTGAATCATCTCCCAAGATGGATTGATACCTCAATATATTGCAATGATATGAGCAATTGAGGAATTGCTTGCAAGAGTAAAAACTCTTGTTTCAATTTAGTTGATAGACTCATAATTTAGCATATTTTAGCATTCATTTTACATAGTTTTGCATGTACTTTTGCATTCATTTAGCCACTTTTAGTCCCATTTGCATCCATATTAGAGTTTAGTGAGTTTTAGCTTAGGTTGTTGCATATTTGTACATATTGAGTCTTTATTAGGTGTTTTGGAGGCTTGGAGGACCATATGGAGTTTCATGGATAATCAAGAGGAGGAAGAGAAGCAGCTAAATGAGAAGCAGAAGTCTTTTAGAAGCATGTTGAGCATTTGGAGGTGTGAAATGTATGTGTCCAGACGAAGGCCTTCCACTTAGATTCAGACTCCGAAGCCTTCTTCAAAGTTGTAGAGGATTCAATGAGCTTTCTAATGCCGTTGGAATCAAGTCATTACGACCAGCGGTTCACGAGATACGGCGATTCTTGCAAGACTGTCCGAATCAGAGCAACCAGAGATCACATCGGTTTGAGGTACATCGGACAACAAACAGATGCAAGACGACCAGAGAATGCATCGGTTTGGCCACCTCGGATTGCCAAACCGAGATGAAGCCACCAGAAATTGCCTCGGTTTGGAGCACCTCGGATTGCCAAACCGATGCGGCGCAAGACTGCCTGAAGTGACTGGAAGATCGGGTCAGATGAAGGCTTTCCATTCCGATTCAGCCTCAGAGCCCTTCATGAAGGTTGTAGATAATTGAATCTGCTTTCATGTGGAGGTGGTTTCATGTCATTAGGAGCTGCGTTTAGGGAGATATGTCGATTTCCGCAAGACTGCTCCTCCGGGTCAAAATCCGGTTTGTTCCGGGTTGACCCGGTTTGACCTCCTTCCCTATAAATACTTAAAAACCTAATTTTTATGTATCTTCTCTTGGGCTTACACAGAAAAACGGCCCTTTGGGGTTTTGAGGAGATTTGAGAGATTTATTTTAAGTTTAATGCTATTTGATTCTTGTTCCTTCTAATATTTCATCTATCTCTTCTTTAATCATGCTTACTAGTATTTCTTTCATAGGATTTGTGGGTTTCACCATGATTAGTGAGTAGTTTCTTAGGAACTTGGGGATGGGTTAGATTTAGGGTTTTCTAATGGTTCAATCTTGCAATCTAGGTTAGATTCTTTCATCTCTCTTCTTATTAAGGAGTTCTTAATGCCAAATAGCTAATCTTTTGCTATTTTGGATCATAAGCATTTCACACACCCACCAAGTGTTTGATGAAATGCTTGAACCACTTTTTAAGAGATTTACATTCCTAGCCTAAGACATTAGTTGCCTAGGGTGTTTATCATGCCATTTAGACTCATGTTTAATGCTTGCTAATAATTTTAATGCTAACACATCATTAGTTCATTAAGGTGATTAGGAAAGGGATTAGTACCACACATCATGGATTAGTCTTAATTAGTGTTCTAGGCATAGAGAAAGCTTGTTTGAGTTGCTTAAATGATTGCAAGTTTGGCCATTTAGATGCCCAAATCAATGATTCCATCCCTAGGTTTCGTTTTTAGTAATTTGTTAATCTTGCTTAATAGTAAATCGTTTGATTAGTGCTTGATTAGTGATAATTAAGGTTTTAGCTCATATAATTAGTCTTGTAGTGTCTTTCTTAGCTAGTAGATTGCTTTCAATAGTTCCTTGTCTCCCTTATTTCGAATTTTGCTTAGCTTAGACCAAACTTTGTATTCTTATTGCATCAAACTCTCAAGATGGATTGATATCTCAAATATTGCAATGACATGAGCAATTGAGAAATTCCTAACAAGATTAAAAACTCTTGTTTCAAGTTCTCGGTCATAAGATCTTAGAGAAGGGTATTGAGGTTGACATAGAAAAAGTTGAAGTCATGATGAGCTTGACGCCTCCGGTTAATGTCAAGGGGATTAGAAGCTTCTTGAGCCATTGATAAGTAGGTTTTTAACCTCCTTGGTCAATGACCCACCACTTATAACTGTTTGCAGTATAGTGTATGCGGTATCATCCATTTGGGAGTGTTTAGTGGACAGATCGGTTATATCGGTTTCATAAGTCAAGTTGAAATTCGTAAAAGGTTGAGACTTTATTACTAAAAACTACTAAAGACTGGATCTTGTGTCACTGAAGACCATAAAAATAAGAACTTTAAACTACTTGAGCAAGAAGTAATGATTTAAATGGTTAAAATATAAGCTTTATAAATAAAAAAAGGATTATGATGGGTTTTATGAAGTAGGTGACTCTCAGATTGTTTATCAAGCGAAAGCTTTTGGATCATATCAAGACTTGTTCTTTAGATGGTTATTCTTAGGTAAAGGGATCCACAAATCGTTTAGCCCGTGGCGTTTGGGTCTAAACTCTTTGAATCTCTATCACCATAGACTAGCTTCCGCTTAGCGGTACAATAGAAGAAACAAGCATGCTAAAACGTCCCTATTGAACCGTAAGACTCCTAGACAGATGGTCCTTCTGAGCCTAGGAAATTAAACTCTTGTTTATGGGTTTGGCTAAGCATGCATGTGGCGTTCTTGTCAAGCCGCCTATAGTCTTTAGACTTGATGACCAAACTAGACTAAGCATTGAGAATGATAAAAAAGAAAGAATCAAACTTTATGTTCTAGCTAAGGAAAAAATGTAAATCCGAGAGTCCCTTGATCCTTTTAACCCATCAAAACCCTCAAAGAGACTACTCACGCGCCGTTAGATAAACCTTAAGATCTATAAGGATAAGAAGGTGACTCATTGGTGTAATAGGTATTACACCAGATCAAGCAACCATCAATATTTAGTACCCCTGAGTAAATGAGTCACAATGACATATCTTGATGCTTCTAAAATAGACTTAAAGATAAATTTCGCACTTCTGAGCATCAAGAAAGCTCAGTCTCGACCCAACCAAGGTTTGAATATTTACTTGACAGGAAATAGAGTTCAGAACATCAAGAATCTCCCAGAGATCACATCGGAGCGTCAATATATCACCAAAACAAGCTGTGAAGCCCATAGAAGACAAATGGAGCAAGCCGAGGATTCTGAAGCTAAGCACGAGGAAACACTTGAAGATCTCAACTATTTTGACATTGAAGATCTCAACTATTTCTACATCAATGGACTTAAAGAGGAAGGATTCATCAAATATTTCAAGTTGGACAGACTATTATCAGCGTTGAACACCTCAGCTTCAAAACCAGCCTATCTGAGCATAAACCAGGTAAGTACTATTTATTATGAATTTGTGTAAGTAATCTACAATGTCACAGTGGTATTTAGAGCTTCAAGGGACCATTGGTCGAGCCTCAGCAAGGAGGACATTAGTTTAGATAGTTTTCTTTTCTTTTCATTTGTGTCGACCAAATTAGGTCATAGCTGATAGGACCAGTTTATAAGGTCCCCTTGCAGCCTTGTTATCGTTAGTTTTTGCCTTTGAATAATAAAATAACGCAGTTCTTTCCCAAGTAAAGTCTTGAGAGAAACTTTTGCTTTGAATCTTTGTGTATGTGATATACTTAGATATTTCATACATTCACCATGCATTTAGGACATATTTGCATTCATATTGCATTCATACTTGGAATAATCATAGCTTTTGTCCCATTTTTAGGTTCTAAGACATGTTGCATTAGCATTTGCATAAGTTCTTGCATATATGCATCACTTTCAGGTCATTTGGTGTGCACAGAGCTAGTTTGGATAGTAGGCATGGACAAGAAGAGTTAAGGAATTGATTGAAGACAAGAAGAAGTTGTCCAAGTGTTCCAAAGGATCCTTCATTGCAAGTCCATGAAATTTGTTGTTCTGTACCATGGAGACAAAGTCTGGCTTTATCTCGAATTTATTGTTCTGGACAGGCGGTGGCGTGATGCCAAAGCGATTGTGGTGAGTATTTGGGGCATGTCTGGCACCGATGATCCATGGAGGTCTTGCAGCATGGTTGGGGTTTCCATTGCCCCTTCCAGCTGCGGCATGATGAGCCTCAGCTTGGTCTTGCTCAGCCATACCCTCAAAATCAACAATACCCGGTTGTACTTCTTAAAACCGTTGTGCTTGTTCTTGATGCCTTCTTAATCATGCACTTCTAAGTTGATGTATGTTGTCTAGAGGTTGAATTAGATTGTTGTCACCTCTAGACCGCAGATACATGTACCTGAGAAGACAAGTTCGAAGGTAGACAAATTAGTAATCAATAGAAAAATAAAGACTTAGGCTTCACTTAGCTCTAAATCCTAGTAAATTCAAACTAAGCCCATCCCCGGCAACGGCGCCATTTGATAAACAACATTTTATTTATTGTTTAGCAAAACCTTTAGCATGCTCATGTCACTGCAATACTTAAGGGTCAATCCAACTTGGGTGGTTTGAATGGTACTAAGAATGCAAAAGCTTAGTGAATCTAAGTGAAATCCGGAATATTTGGGGGTAAAATCTTTGGAAACTAATTGGAACTACTAAATGATCGCGAAAAGAATTTTAAAATCTCTACTGGGATGTTTACTAACAAGCAGACAACTTCTAGTAATTTAAAATGCAAGGTTACTAATTTTATAAAATGCAAAACCAAAGACAGACTCACTAGGCAAATTTCTAGCAAATAAAATGATTTTTAGAAACGAGAAATAAAACTCTAATTACTTCTACAAATTATCAGGGTGAGAAATAGGATACTAAGGAATTTCTAAAATACTATCAAGACTAAGAACACAAATTTATCAATATTAAAACCTTAAAGCAAGTGTTAAGCTAAAAAGATGAGTTTTTGAAACTAGGACTAAAGATTAAAACTTTAAAACTAAAGACTGATGATTTTAAGTTTTCAGATACTAAGAGATGGATTCACGGTTGGGGATCATCTTAAGGAGGTTCAAGATTCAAGCTTTGGGTTTTGAAAATATAGATCTACACGTTTTGTGCTTTCTCTAAACCTTGAGAAGCTAAAGCTAGCTTTATCCATGGTGTTTGGAATAAAGCCTTTCCTCACCCTTCCCTCCTAACCCATGGTTCGTGGTGGAAAGAAAGGATGAAGAACATGAAGCATAGATATCAAATCGTGGCTTAACTAACCCCCTAAGCATCCATGGCGTTTGAGAAAGGATAGATTATTCTCTTGGATTTGGTTTTAAGGGATTTCCTAAATCTGTCTAGGACAAGGAAATCTCTGAGATCCAAGAGGTCTCTCTCGAGATCCTCTAGGCTCTAAACGCCCAAATCCAAGAGAATAGATGAAAAGCAAGAAAAAGACCAAAGCTTAAACCCTTAAACCCCCTTAATCACCCCAAACGTAAGCCCAAAAGATTACTACTCGCTAAGCATGATTAATGCATATGAAAACGTAGAGGAAAGAAAGTTAAGCATGATTAAATGATTAAACAAGAAAGATTAAGAGAAGTATTTATGATTAATTAAAAGATTAAGGTTTCAAAACATGAAAAGCTTAAAAATACTAACAATGGTGTTTTTTCTTAAAGAAGAAGAGATAAATCTTGTGCAAGAAGATTTTTGACCAAAAATAGGTCATATTTCTTTTATACCAAAGAGGAAATGGTCCCCTCACTAAAATCTAAAATATGCAAGCTGTTCGGATAAGGTTGGAGATCGAGCTCGGTCGTCGATCTCTGGCTCGATCGTGCGCGCAGAACGCCTTCCTTTGCTCGATCGTCGGGTCGATCCAGTCGGATGGATCGAGTACTTCTATTGATCGTGTAGTCGATCCTTGGATGATCGAGTCGCGAACTTGATCTTGCTCTCGTTCTTCTCGGACTCAGTTTTCGTGTATGTACTCGCGATCGATCTCCTTGGTCGATATTGACCTCGATCTTCTTTCTTGGAACGACCCGCTTGTCTCGATCTTCTGATCGATCTTGTCTAGATCGACCTGCCTAGCTCGATCTACCTCTCGATCTCGGTCTCTTTGTTGCATAGCCGAGCTTTTCCAAGGTGTCCATAGGCTTCCCTTCGCTCCTTAGCATATCCACGCATCCTCCACAGCTCCAGAATATCCAAAACAACCTGAATATGATGCAAGAATGCAAGAAATATGCAAATGCTAATGCAAAATGCACTACGACCTAAAATGAGATAAAAGATACAATTTCTCTAAGTATGAATGCAATTTGAATGTAATTATGTCCTAAATGCAAGCTAAATGTGTGAAATATATGGGTATATTAGAATCTTAAACCTCTCTAAGCATGAACCCAAACCTTGAATCTATTTCTAGTATTTGAATCCTCAAAGCCATCATCTTTTAGTTTTAAAGTTAAATCTTTTCTCTTAGCTTGTTAAAATCATATAATCTGCTTAATAGTTTTTTTAGAGTATCTTAATTTGAAAACTTGTGTTCTTGAATGTTTCATAGTTTATAAAATAGTTTAGAGTATCACTCATTAGCCTAGTAATCATTTAGCAATTGTTATATTTTTATAACTAGTTTTATAATTCATCTTAGATTGCTAGAAATTGCCCACTTGGTCCGTCTTTAGCATTTGGATATTTAAAACTAGTATCATGGTCATTAAAATTCTTAGCAGTAGCCTAGCAATAGTTTAGCCCATCAGTATAATTGTTAAAATTGTTTTCATAGTCGTTTGATAGTTGCAAGTAGTTTTTACAATTTGTTTCCCTCATTTAAAACCGAAAATCTCTTAGATTTGCTTGAGCTCTTGCATTCTTAGTAACTTTCAAACACCTGATTTGGATTGACACCTAAAGTATTACAATGACATAAAGAGGCTTTAGGTTTGATATAGAAACACGAAATAAATCTCTTATCAAATGGCGTCGTTGCCAAACTTGGGTTTCGATTGAAAGTATTAAGATTTGGGGCTTAGTAGAGACTAAGTTTTTATTTTGATTTTGGTAACAGATTTTCCTACTATGCTACTTGTGTTTTCAGGTACATGAACTTGAGATCTAAAGGTGACAACAACTTACTCCAGCCTAAAGACAACATCCATCAATTTGGAAGTGCAAGGCATAGAAGAGAAAATCAAAAACAGTTTGAAGAAACTGGGCAAGGAGTCATGGCTGACCACGACCAAGTAGAGGATCCACCTCAACATGCTGTTGCTGGTAGGGGCAATACAAACCCCTACCACCCTCCAAGGATACCACGGATCATTGGTGCGGTGATATAATCATATATTTCGCATATTTAGCATACATTTAGGGTACATTTTCATGCATATTGCATTCATAATTAGATTAATTGTAGCTTTTGTTCTATTTTAGGTTTTAGGACATGTTTGCATAAGCATTTGCATATTTCTTGCATATATGCATTGTTTTTAGGTAATATGGTGTACATGGAGCTTTGGTGGATGCTAAGGATGGAGAAGAAGGTGCAAGAAAGGCTTAGGAGTTGATGGGAATCAAGTGCAAGTTTAGCCAAAAGAAGTGAAGCTGAGATCGAGCAGCAGATCGACCAAACCCAGTCGATCAGCTTTAGATCGAGCAGCAGATCGACCGAATCCAGTCGATCAGCCTTGGATTGAGAGCAGATCGACCGAACCCAGTCGATCAGCCATGGATCGAGCAGCCGATCGACCGAACCCAGTCGATCAGCCTTGGATCGAGCAGCCGATCGACCAAACCCAGTCGATCAGCCTTGGATCGAGCAGCAAATCGGCCGAACCCAGTTGATCAGCCTTGGATCGAGCAGCAGATTGACCAGCCAGCTCGATCCGTCCAACTGTTTTTCCTTTCTTTGGGTTGCCAACTCACATTTTTGTCTTTTTGTGAGGGGACCATTTGTGTGGTCCTATATAAACACTTTTAACCTATTTTTAGAGGCAGCCACGTTTTTTACACTTCTTCTTCCCCATTTAGATCTATCCTCCATTAGAGAGAAGATTCTTAGCTTACATTTTGTAAAAACCTTGATTTTAATTTAAGTACTTCTTGTTTTAGCTTTAAATCTTTCTTTCTTGCTTAGCTAATCATGTTTAACTCTTCTTATCTTATGATTATGGAGGGTTCAAACATGATTAGTGAGTAGTCTTTCTTGGATTTGAAGATGGGTTAGATTAGGAAGATTTAAGTGGAAAGCTTGGTGTTTAGGACTTAATTTCATAAAATCCTTTTCTCATTTAGTGTTTCTAGTGTTAGATTAGCACAAGTCATGCAATCTATACACAAAGGCATTTCTCACCCATAACGTGTTTGATGAAATGCCAAACTAACCTAAAGAAGAGATCTACCTTTTTACACCAAGATATTGGTTGTCTAAAGGGTTTATTGATTCATTTAGGATTAGGTTCTTCATCTTTGTAATTCTTCCCCTTTACTAATGATAATTAGGCATTGCGTTGAGGATTCACTAGATTAGTACCACCTAAGTTGGGAAAATCTAGGTTTGCAAATGAGATTAGTACCACCTAAGATGGGAAAGTCTAAATGAGATTCCTAATCCTAAAAATGAAAATTGTTAGAATATGAACATCGAGTTAGCCATCTTAATCCTCTTATTCAATTACCCCATCTTTGAATTCTGGCCTTTATTAATTGCAAATTTCAATTAGGTTGATAGAAATAACTCATCTTGCTTAATGCTTGCATTAGAGTCTCATAATTCATAAAGTAGTGTTTTTGCTGGTTTTAGTATTTTATAAATTCCATAGAGTCTCATTCTACAGCCTGGTTATAAGTTAGAAGTCATTACATTTTTATAAATAGTTTTTAAAATTCATCATAGGTTGCTAGAAATTGCCTACTTGGTCTGTCTTTAGCATTTGGATTTTTAAAATTAGTAGATCGGTTGTTTAATCGCTTAGAAGTCACCTAGTAGTTTTTTAACCCTTCAGTAGGTATTTTAAAATTGTTTTTGTGGTCATATAGTTGCAGCAAGTAGTTTTTATAGTTTTGTTCCCCCAATTAATCCGAAAATGGCTTAGATTAGATAGTTTCATGCATTCCTAATGCTTTTAATCTCTACACCTTTGGATTGATACCTAAAGTATTACAATGATAATGCTAAGCTTTAGGATTGATTAAATCCCTAAGAAAGCTAGTTATCAATTGGCGCCGTTGCCATTGGGGTGTAGCATTAACCATTAGGATTTTGAATCTATTTGAGACTAAGCTTTTATTTTACCTTGTTTTCTCATCTCTTTTCAAGATGATGAATTTTTTCTTATATTTTGGTACTAACTTGTGTTCCTTGATTCTCTTGTGCTTTCAAAGGTACCAAACTAAAGAGAAGAAACATGGAAAGACAAGATCACTTGAGATGTTGGAGAAGAACAACCAAAGAAACATTCTCCCAACTCCACAACCTCTAGAACGTGTACCTACCTCTCCCCAAGCTCAGAAGAAGAAGCAAACAATTGGTAGCTGTGATTCTCCTCATTATCATGAGTTAAGATTTGGAATCCATCCTCCTCCAGTAGAAGCCACTGCAGATGAGATCAAGCCAAGTCTTGTGAGGTTAATTCAATGCTCTAAGTTCTTTGGGAATGGAATGGAGAATCCTTATGATCATGTGGAGTCCTTTGAGAGGTTGTGCAACACGTTTACCATTGAAAGTGTGCCCAAAGATAGCATCAAGCCCATTCTATTTCCTTTCTCACTTGGAGAAAAGGCGCAAAAATGGGACAGAGCTCTACCATCTCATTTGGTAAAATCTTGGGATGATTGTCAAAGAATCTTCCTTCAAAGGTTCTATCCAACTCAAAAACAGTACAAATGAGGAAGGACATCTTGAGCTTCAAGCAAGGCATCCATGAGACCTTTCATGAGGCATGGGAGAGACTTAGACGAAACACTAGGGATTGTCCACATCATGGGTTCAAGAAAAAAGCAATCCTTAGCATTTTCTATTGTGGAGTTGCTAAGGATCACAAATGGACATTGGATATGGCTAGCAAAGGGCGTTTTGCAAACCTCACAATAGAAGAAGGAGAGCTACTTGTTGAGAACTTGGTCAAGACTAGTGAAAGCTACTATGAAGGGCATGTTGCAACACCTCTAGAGAGATCATGTGAAGACTCCACATGGAAGGGCTTGCAAGATAAATTGGAGAGCTTGGAGAAACTCATACAAGCGAAACAAGGAGGGGTTGATTTGGCTCATGAGAAACACCATGAGAGAGCCAATTTCATGGTGAAAGACCCACGTTCTGTGAAACGAGGACAAGTCTCTAGTTCTCTTTCTCAAGAGACCATTTAAAGTATGCTGCAACAACTCTTACATGTTCAAGAGGGTGGCGCAATGAAAATGGATAAGGAGTTGGATGATATCCATACCAACATGGGTAGTATACAAGAGGACTTTAAATCCAAACTTTAGACATTAGCCTCCAAGATCAAGGAATTAGAGAATGGTAAAGGAGCTGCTTCTATCTCTACAACTCAAGTTTTGTTTGATGAGCCCAAGTTGGATGACATTTTGGTGAAATTGCCAAGGAAGGCAAGGAAGAGGCCAAAGAAGAAGAAGCACGTGGTCAAGACCCTTGCTCAGCCTACTGACACTTTGAGTCTTCATCCATTGAGACTCAAAGATGACTTTATAGAGTATAAAGGGTTTAGACAACATGCCGCTCCAAACCGTTTGTAAACGCCAAAGTCTTTCTTCCACCCGGTTTGGAGAAGGATGAAGAAAGGGTGCAAAAGATGCTATCTACTATCTACACAGTGGATATGCCTCAAGGAACACAATCAGCCACGTCTCCAGCCACCCATTTCACCCTAAAACCAGCTTAGGGAAGAGTAAGGAAAGTCAAGCTAAGAGACTTTAAACAAAGCGCACTTGGGGGAGGCAATCCCATGACTATCCTTGTGTTTATAATTTTTATTTCTCTTCTAGATTATGTATTTAAGTGTGTGTGAGCAGGACCAAGGGAAAAGAGATCCAAAACCAGGTTCTTGGGAGTTAAAAGTGCAATGTCGAACCTCAGCTAGCTCCAAGGTATACCATCCACAAGCCTTGTAAATATCATGCATTTGTTTTAAAGATTTTTGATTTTTATTTTTGTTGATGGTCTCTCTTGAACTTGGATTACACAAGAGACTGTGTAATTTAAGTTTGGGGGAGAGGTTGAGAGATTTAATTTTATGTTTTGTATTCTTATTTTCCTTTAGCATATTTGAGTCTTCATTCATGCATATATTTGCATAGAAAAAACTGAAAATTTTCAAAAATTTCGAAAAACATCATATAGCTTGCATTTTCATTGTAAAATATTTTAGGATTGATGATATCTCTGTAAATTGCATGTTTTTAGCACACATTTCATGTTAGTTAGGACCCCATTCATGCACTCTCATCTTAGTTTTTATCACGTTTTTATTCATGTTAGGTTTAGATGCATTAGGTTAGGTTTTGCATAGTCTTGCATGTTTGGAGCGTTTTCTCAGGTGCTTTATGAATGAGGATAGTCCAAAGAAGAAATCAAGAAGGGAGATCTCAAAAGGAGGATGAACAGATGATATCGAGCATGGATCACGACCCCGTAGCCGGTATGGACAAGCGCATGACAAACCCTGACGAGTAGCAGCGACTTGGTCCCGAAAGAAGTACCCTGGGACGAAGATCCAGCAAGAGGAATCCATGAAGACGCATATCGGAGCAAGGCAACGGGAATTCCCCGATCCAAGTAAAAAAGGAGGCAAGTCATCACGATATGATCCCAAAGTACTTACCCGATATGGAGGCTGATCGAAGAATCACAAGAAGATAGCATATCGGCTTGCTTACCACGACTTGAGCCCTTTACACTACATTCCAAAAGAGTACCATTTCGGGAAAGTGGTCCCAACGTTTTAGGTTTTTCCTCTTTTATGTATAAATACTTTGTTCCCCACGACTATCTCTCTATCACATTTTCTAGTTTTAGTTTTCTGTCTTCTTTGTAAACCGAGAACTTCTAGCATTTTCCACCATTGAAGATTGTTTCAAAGCTTTAATTTTTATGTTATTTTGAAGTTTTAGAAAGTATCGCTTAGTGTTATTTCTTAAAGCTTATTCCTTTTATTGCTTTTGACTATCTCGCAAACCATGAGTAACCTTCTTATCCTCATGGATGTTGAGGTTTCTCAAATGGAGCGTCAGTAGTTTTTTTAGGTTTTCATGAGTTAAAAGGACTAAGGTACTCTCGGATTTAGGTTTCTTGCTTAGCTAAAACATAAAGTTAGATTCTTTCTTGTTTATTATTCCCAGAGCTTAGTCTAGTTTGGCCATCTAGTCTAAAGACCACAGGCGACTTGACGCGAAAACCACGTGCTTGCTTAGCCGGATCTATGAACAAGAGTTTGACTTCTTAGGCTCAGACGACCCATCTGTCTAAGGGTCTTACGGTTCAATATGGACGTTGTAGATGCTTGTTTCTTCTATTGTACAGCTATGCGAGAGCTAGTCTATGGTGATAGAGATTCAAAGAGTCCAGACCCAAAAACCATTGGCTAAACGATTTCAGGATCCCTTTAACTAAGAATCACCATCTAAGACCAAGTCTTGATGTGATCCAAAAGCTTTAGCTTGATAAATAACCCGAGAGTTACCTAGTTCGTAAAACCCATCAAGATCCTTCTTTTACTTAGAAAGTTTATCTCTTTGTCGTTTAAATCCTTATTTCTCGTTCGGATAGTCTAAAGTACATCCATTTATGATCTTGAGTGACACAAGATCTAGTCTTTAGTTTCTTTCAGTAGTAAAGTCTCAATCTTTTACAATATCGGCTTGACTTATATTGACCAACATAACCGATTTGTCAACTACACACTCCCAAATGGATTGATACCCATACACTATACTACATACGGTTGACAGTGTTGGGTCATTGACCTAACAGGTAGAAAAATACATGTTGTTAATTGAGTCTAGATTTTATCATATAGGTTGCTTGCATTCACGTGCATAGGGGGTAATTTTCCTTGTAAAATGTTTTAAGCTCATGAATTGGTTCAAGGCCCTAGTTAGTAGTCCTTTGATGCTTGTGCAAACTTGAAGTTAAGTTCTAACCATACTTCGATAATTTGTTTTAATTTTCTTGGCTTAAAGTTGAAACAAACATGAATTGAATCCTTTCCTATAAATTGGAACCTTAACATGGACATTTAATTATCATATTTGTGCATTTGGGAAAGAATACATGGATAACAAAAAAATATTTAGGCTTTCTTATTCCCTTCACCACTCTCTTGTAAGCCTAAATAGAACACCACGCCTTGACCTTTGCCTTATTTCAAGCCAAAATTCTTGTGTGATTTTAAATTGTGAGGCCTTATTTTTGATTGAACTTGGCATAAAGTGTTAGGTTTAGGGCGACATGTTTAGGCTTTCATAATGATGCTAGCTTTGCATACTGAAGCAAGTTTTAGGCTTGATTTGGGGTGGTTATCCACGGTTCTTGATGAAATTGCTTACCTTGTTCACGGGTTTGAAAAGAAAATGAGATAGTGTTAGGAAATTTGAATAAAAAGGGATACATAGTTTTAAGTGGTTAGTCTTGAATTGTTTTGTGTAAAGCTCAAGTTAAAAAGAAAAAGATGATAGCTCTCTTATAAAATGAAAAGAAAAGAGCCAAGAGGCCAAATGCATAAAAGAAAAAAAAAATTATTAAGAAGAGAGCTATCCATTGAGAAGAGAGGAGCTAATATTTCTATGGCCATACCACTCGCTATAAGTAAGGTTGAAGAAGTTTCCCTAAAGTGAATGTGATTGATGAAGTTCTTGTGGGTTTGTACTTAGCGTTTATCTTGCTTGATTATGGGTATCTCTAGAGGGTGAGTGAGCTAAAAAAAAATGAATGAGAGGGGAATTAGGTTCATTGTTAGTCTATATGGGTAGATGAGAGTCTAGTCACGTATGCATACATTGCCTTTTACCTTTACCATTATGCATAAGTTCAATCCTTTTTGAGATAAACCAATGCTTGGAGTACCCACTTGAATGAGATCATTTTTATCTCATAACCTTGTCCCTTAGCCAAATGTATTCGGTTTTAAAAGCACAAGTGCGATTCACGGTTTGAGCTTTAATGAATGTTAAAGGTTAGGATTCTTGGATTGTTTGGAATAGACAAGTCATGATTTGAAATTCAATATGTGATGAGTATGGCTAAGTTCTTTGAAGTAGAAGTTTGTACACTGCATCCTAGAATTGAGAACTAGGACCATTGAATTGATACATTTGAAAAAGACTTTTGGATTTGAGCCCCCATTTTTAAACCTCTCTTCCTAGCATGAATTTTGTTTGCTTGAGGGCAAGCAAAAGGCAAGTTTGGGGGAGTTGATATACTCATATATTTCGCATATTTAACATACATTTAGGGTACATTTTCATGCATATTGCATTCATAATTAGATTAATTGTAGCTTTTGTTCCATTTTAGGTTTTAGGACAAGTTTGCATAAGCCTTCGCATATTTCTTGCATATATGCATTGTTTTTAGGTAATATGGTGTACATGGAGCTTTGGTGGATGCTGAGCATGGAGAAGAAGGTGCAAGAAAGGCTTAGGAGTTGATGGGAATCAAGTGCAAGCTCGGCCAAAAGAACTGAAGCTGAGATCGAGCAGCAGATCGACCAAACCCAGTCGATCAGCCTTGGATCGAGCAGCAGATCGACCGAACCCAGTCGATCAGCCTTCGATCGAGCAGCAGATCGACCGAATCCAGTCGATCAGCCATGGATCAAGCAGCCGATCTACCAAACCCAGTCGATCAGCCTTGGATCGAGCAGCCGATCGACCAAACCCAGTCGATCAGCCTTGGATCGAGCAGCAAATCGGCCGAACCCAGTCGATCAACCTTGGATCGAGCAGCAGATCGGCCGAACCAAGTCGATCAGCCTTGGATCGAGCAGCAGATCGACCAACCAGCTTGATCCGTCCATCTGTTTTTTCCTTCTTTGGGTTGCAACCTCACATTTTTGTCTTTTTGTGAAGAGACCATTTGTGTGGTCCTATATAAACACTTTTAACCTATTTTTAGAGGCAGCCACGTTTTTTACACTTCTTCTTCCCCATTTTAGATCTTTTTTTTTTTTGCTGAAATGTGAAATTTATTTATCAAGAAAAAAAGAAATTGTTACAAAAATGTTTGGTCATTTTAGATCTATCGTCCATTAGAGAGAATATCCTTGGCTTACATTTTGTAAAAACCTTCATTTTAATTTAAGTACTTCTTGTTTTAGCTTTAAATCTTTCTTTCATGCTTAGCTAATCATGCTTAACTCTTCTTATCTTATGATTATGGAGGGTTCAAACATGATTAGTGAGTAGTCTTTCTTGGATTTGAAGATGGGTTAGAATAGGAAGATTTAAGTGGAAAGCTTGGTGTTTAGGACTTAATTTCATAAAACCCTTTTCTCATTAAGTGTTTCTATTGTTAGATTAGCATAAGCCATGCAATCTATACACAAAGGCATTTTTCACCCACAAGGTGTTTGATGAAATGCCAAACTATCCTAAAGAAGAGATCTACCTTTTTACACCAAGATATTGGTTGTCTAAAGTGTTTATTGATTCATTTAGGATTAGGTTCTTCATCTTTGCAATTCTTCCCCCTTACTAATGATAATTAGGCATTGGGTTGAGGATTAACACTAGATTAGTACCACCTAAGTTGGGAAAATCTAGGTTTGCAAATGAGATTAGTACCACTTAAGATGGGAAAGTCTAAATGAGATTCCTAATCCTAAAAATGAGAATTGTTAGAATATGAACATCAAGATAGACATCTTAATCCTCTTATTCAATTACCCCATCTTCAAATTCTTACCTTTATTAATTGCAAATTTCAACTAAGTTGATAGAAATAGCTCATCTTGCTTAATGCTTGCATTAGAGTCTCATAATTCATAAAGTATTGTTCTTGCTGGTTTTAGTATTTTATAAATTCCCTAGAGTCTCTTTCTACAGCCTGGTTATAAGTTAGAAGTCATTACAGTTTTATAAATAATTTTTAAAATTCATCTTAGATTGTTAGAAATAGCCTACTTTGTCTGTCTTTAGCATTTGGATTTTTAAAATTAATAGCTCGGTTGTTTAATCACTTAGAAGTCACCTAGTAGTTGTTTAACCCTTCAGTAGGGATTTTAAAATTGTTTTCGTGGTCATATAGTTGCAGCAAGTAGTTTTTATAGTTTTGTTCCCCAATTAATCCGAAAATGGCTTAGATTAGATAGTTTCATGCATTTCTAATGCTTTTAATCTCTACCACTTTGGATTGATACCTAAAGTATTACAATGACAATGCTAAGCCTTATGATTGATTAAAGCCCTAAAAAAGCTAGTTATCATGCGGGTGATGCACCAAACACCCACACCAATCGGTTCGGGATTACTCCGAGATCAAGCCTGGATTTATCTCTAGGGTCCAGAACAGCAAGTTCCATGGTCTAGCAATGGAAGACCCTCTTGAGCACTTAGACAACTTTGAGGAAGTTTGTGCAATGATCAAGATCAATGGTATCTCCGAAGATAGCTTCAAGCTAAGGTTATTCCCATTTTCTCTTGGGGATAAGGCTAGGCATTGGGCGAAGACACTTCCTCAGGGGACAATCACCTCATGGGTTGATTGCAAGAAGGCCTTCCTGTCCAAATTCTTCTCAAGCACAAGGACAGCTCGCCTAAGGAGTGAGATGAGCGGTTTTGCACAAAGGCAAAATGAAACCTTTAGTGAAGCAATGGAGCGCTTCAAGGACTACACCATTCAGTGTCCTCATCATGGTTTCACAGAGTAGACACTCTTGAGCACTATATACCGTGGAGCATTGCCAAAAATTCGCATGCTATTGGACACGGCAAGCAAAGGAAATTTTCTCGGACAAGATGTGCAAGAAGGAATGGAGCTTATTGAGAACTTGGCTTTGAGTGATGGAAATTATTCTGAGGAGTATGACAAAGCACCAAGGGGCCATGAGCTGGAAGCACACAAGAAAGAGCTTAAGTCACTCCATGAGAAAATAGACAAGATGATGCTTGGGAGTCAAAAACAGGTCCACTTTGTTGGTGAAGTTTCGGATTTGTATGACAATCAAGAAGCAAATCAAGGAGAGTTTGAGGAAGTTCATTGGGTGTGAGGCCAAGATTATCATAAGCCACAGGGCTATGTTCAAAGGTATCAAGACAACAGCAATTTGTCTTATAGAAGTACCAATGTGGAGAATCCAAAGGACCAAGTGTACCCTCCACAACAAGGCAATCAAGGAAAACCCTTTGTCCCTTACAACCAAGGTGGTTTTGCACAAAACAATGGATACCAGGGGCAAAGACAAGGTCACTTCCAAGGCCAACAACAGCAAGGAAAAAGGGCTATCCTCCTGGTTTTGTACCACAACAACAACAAAGCCAAGCTCAATCACAAGATACTATCCAAGCTATGCTACAACAAGTTCTTTAAGGACAAGCTTCTAACAACTTGAAATTTGCTGAGATAAACACAAGGCTGGACTCTTCTCTTACTGAGGTTTCAACACAGATCAGTAACATGAACAACAGGATTCGCCAGCTAGAGAAAGGCAAGGCAAGCACAAGCGGGCAAGGAAGCTTACCCGGAAAGTGTGAAACAAGTCCTAAGGAGTATGCAAATGTGATCACTCTAAGGAGTGGGAAAGAGCTTGCACCACGGTCTACAACTAAGGACAATGAGGACATTATGATTCAAGAGGGGGAGAGTAATCTTTCAAAAGATCAAGAGATCACCTTTGACAATGTTTACATTGAGAGGGCAAAGAAAGGCAAGGAAGCGGTTTAGGAAAAACATGTGGGGGAAGCAAGCAAAGGGAAATATGTTTTCATACCTACACCTTATAAACCAAAGCTCCCTTTCCCTGGACGTTTCAAGAAGCAGCTGGTTGAGAAGCATAGAGCTTTGTTTGAAAAACATTTGAGAAATGTTGAGCTGAGATTGCCTTTGCTTGATTGTTTGGCCATGGTACCAAAGTATGCCAAGTTTCTGAAGGATACACTCGCCAAGACAGTTAAGGAAGTTCAAGAGGTCATGGTATTGAGTCAAGAGTGCAGTGCCATCATCCACAAAGAAATAGCACCAAAGAAGCTAGGAGATTCAGGCTCATTCACCATACCTTGTGCGCTAGGGCCATTGAGGTTTAGCAATTGCTTGTGTGATCTTGGAGCTAGCATAAACCTCATGCCTCACTCCATTACCAAGAAGCTGGGTTTCACAAAGTTTAAGGAGTATAGGATATCTCTCATCCTTGCTGATAGAAGTGTGAGACTTCCGATTGGTATGCTAGAAGACTTACCCGTGCGAATAAGTGATGTGAGTGTGCCAACAAATTTTGTGGTATTGGAGATGGATGAAGAGCCTAAGGATCCTCTAATCCTTGGAAGGCCATTCTTAGCCACTGCTGGAGCCATTATAGATGTGAAGAATGGCAAGATCTCTCTACACTTGGGGAAAGATATTGAGTTAAACTTTGATATCAGTGAAGTCTTAAAGAAACCAATTATTGGTGGCCAAGTGTTTTACATTTAGGCAATGGATGCTCTTGCTGATGAGCTCCTTGAAGAACTAGACCAAGGGGACCACCTTCTGCTAGCCTTGACCACGGAATGTGAAGAGTTTTTGGATATCTTAATGAGGAGACACAAGAGTATGCCAAGCTACTAGACTCACGCAAGGTTTTGAAAGAAGAGGAAGACACTTACTTGGAGCTGGATATGGAACGTCCTGCTTTTGGAATTGATGTTGGCTTAAGAGATGATGAAGAGGACAGTAGCCTCAATACAAGCCTAGGAGAGGAGTGGAGCGAGCTCCTTGCCCCAAAGGTGGACCTCAAGCAACTTCCAAATGGGCTAAGGTATGCTTTCTTGGGTGCAAATGACACATACCCTGTAATTGTGAATGAAAATCTAAGTGATGATGAGTTAGACTCACTCCTTAAGGAGGTGAGGAAGTATAGAAAGGCCATTGGTTATTCTTTGAGTGACATCAAAGGCCTTTCACCAATGCTTTGTACTCATAGGATTCGCTTAGATAATGAAAACACATCCTCCATTGAACACCAAAGGCGCCTAAACCCAAATTTAAAAGAAGTGGTCAAGAAAGAAATTTTAAAACTCTTAGAGGCTGGTATAATATACCCAATCAGTGATAGAACATGGGTCTCTCCAGTCCATGTGGTACCAAAGAAAGGGGGAATCACAGTTATAAAAAACGAGAAAGATGAGTTAATACCTTCTACGACCATAACCGGTCATAGAATGTGTATTGACTATAGAAAAATCAACTTGGCCACAAGAAAAGACCACTTCCCTCTCCCTTTCATTGACCAAATGCTAGAAAGATTAGCCAATCACCCATACTACTGTTTTCTAGATGGCTATAGTGCTTTCTTTCAAATCCAAATTCACCCAAATGACCAAGAAAAAACCACTTTCACTTGTCCATATGGAACTTTTGCATATAGGAGAATGCCTTTTGGGTTTTGTAATGCTCCAGACACATTTCAAAGACTCATGATGTCCATATTTTCTGACTTGATTGAGGAGATGGTTGAGGTATTCATGGATGATTTCTCTGTGTATGGCTCTTCCTTTGGTGTTTGCTTGTCTAATTTGTGCAGGTGCTTAAGAGGTGTGAGGAGACCAATCTCGTGCTCAACTGGAAGAAATGCCATTTCATGGTCAGAGAAGAGATAGTGCTTGGCCATAAGATTTCAGAGAAAGGCATAAAAGTTGATAGAGCAAAAATTGAGGTCATGATGAACCTAGAGCCGCCGGTGAATGTGAGAGGGATTAGAAGCTTCTTGGGGCATGCTGGGTTCTATAGGAGGTTTATCAAAGTCTTTTCCAAGATAGCACGTCCTCTTATAAGGCTAATGTGCAAATAAACCGATTTCATCTTTGATGGAGAATGCCTTCAAGCCTTTAAGACCATCAAGGAAGCACTTGTCACCGCACCTATAATTAAAGCTCCGGATTGGGAGCTGCCCTTTGAGATTATGTGTGATGCAAGTGACTATGTTGTGGGTGCTGTCTTGGGTCAGATGAAGGACAAAAATTTGCATGTAATCTACTATGCAAGGCGCACCTTGGATGATGCACAAGTCAAGTATGCAACCACCGAAAAGGAGCTTCTAGTCGTGGTCTTTGCTTTTGAGAAGTTTAGGTCTTACTGGTGGGTTCTAAGGTCATTGTGTATACTGACCATGCTTCCTTGAGGTACATATACTCCAAGAAAGACATCAAGCCTAGACTCTTAAGATGGATCCTTCTCTTGCAAGAGTTTGATATGGAGATCAAAGACAAGAAGGGTATAGAGAATGTTGTTGCGGATCATCTTTCAAGGATGAGAGTGAATGAGGTCTTGCCACTGGACGACTATCTCCCTGAAGAGCAGCTTATGATGGTCAACACTTTTGTTTGTGCAAGGCTAGAAGAGAAGCTTGAAGAAGTTTTGAGTCTAAAGGAAGAAGATCTCCCTTGGTATGCAGATATTGTTAACTTCTTGGCTTGCGGGGAAGAGCCTACTCGCTTGGACCATTACCATAGGAAGAAATTCATGGGAGATGTCTCTCACTACTACTGGGACGAGCCATACTTAAATAAAAGGTGTGTGGACAGCCTATACTGAAGATGTGTTACAAAAGTTGAAGCAAGAGACATCCTTCTCCATTGCCACGGTTTAACTTATGGTGGTCATTTTGCCTCATTCAAGATAGCTACAAAGGTTCTCCAAGCTGGATTTTGGTGGCCTACACTCTTCAAGGATGCACATGAGTTCATAAAATCATGTGAAGTTTGTCAAAAGGCTGGGAACATAACCAAGAGAAATGAGATGCCACAAGTACCTATATTTGAAGTGGAGGTCTTTGAAGTTTGGGGGATTGATTTTATGGGGCTATTTCCATCATCATATGGCAACAATTACATTCTTGTGGCAGTAGACTATGTGTCTAAGTGGGTGGAAGCCATAGCCTCACCAACAAATGATTCAAAGGTGGTGATCAAGCTTTTGAAGACAATTATTTTCTCAAGGTTTGGAGTACCCAAGGTGGTGATTAGTGATGGAGGCAGCCACTTCATCAACAAGATTTTTGAGGATCTCTTGAGGAAACATGGAGTTAAGCACAAGGTGGCCACGCCCTATCACCCTCAAACAAGTGGCCAAGTGGAGGTTTCAAATAGGCAAATTAAGACTATACTAGAGAGGACTGTGGGAGTTACTAGAAAGGATTGGTCTAGCAAGCTTGATGATGCTCTTTGGGCATATAGGATAGCCTTCTAGACTCCCATTGGAACCACGCCTTTTAACCTCGTCTATGGCAAGTCTTGTCACCTTCCTGTGGAGTTAGAGCACAAAGCTCTTTGGGCTGTGAAGTAACTTAACTACAATCTCAAGACAACCCAAGAGAAAAGGCTAGTGCAACTTCATGAGCTTGATGAGATAAGAATGGAAGCTTATCAGAGCGTCAAGATTTACAAAGAAAGGACCATAGCCTTTCATGACAAGAAGCTGGTCCATAAGGAGCTCAAAGGGGGAAGCATGCTTCTGCTCTACAACTCAAGATTGAGGCTGTTCCCCGGGAAGCTCAAGTCTAGATGGTGTGGGCCATTTGAGATAAAAGAAGTGCTACCATATGGGGCTGACACTTTGATGGGCACGAGTGGAGAGAGTTTCACAGTGAATGGGCATAGAGTCAAGCCCTACATGGCGAGTGACTGCAACAAGGAGAGCACCACACAACTTCTCCAAGACCCACAACCGGCCTAATCCGGTAAAGTCAAGCTAAGAGACTTAAAACAAGCGCACTTGGGAGGCAATCCCATGTCTATCCTTGTGTATATAGTTTTTATTTATGTTCTAGATTATGTTTTTAAGTATTTATGAGCTGGAACAAGGGAAATGTAGAACCAAGAATCGAGCCCTACAAAGCCTAAGCATAACAATCTCCAAGGTACAACATTCCAAAACCTTGTAAATATCATGCATTTTTGGATTTTGATTTTTGTTTTTGATTGATGGTCTCCCTTGAATTTTTATTACACAAGAGACTGTGTAATTTAAGTTTGGGGGAGAGGTTGAGAGATTTAACTTTGTGTTTTGTGCTCTTATTTTTTTTTCTTTTTGCATATTTATGTCTTCATACATACCTAAATTTGCATAGAAAAATACAAAAAAAATTATATAGCTTGCATTTGCATTGTCAAATATTGTAGGATTGAGTCTAGATTATTTATCATATAGGTTGCATCATTCATATGCATAGGGGGCAATGATACCAAAATTCCTTGTAAAGTGTTTTAGGCTCATGAATTGGTTCAAGGCCATAGTTAGTAGTCCTTTGATGCTTTGTGCAAATTTGAAATTTAAGTTCTAACCATCTTTGGACCACTTGTCTTGATTTTCTTGGCTTAAGTTGAAACAAGCATGAATTGAATTCTTACCTAACAAGTGAAACCTTAACATGGACTTTAAATTATCATACTTGTGCATTTGAAAAAGGATACATGGATACATATACATATTTGGGCTTTCTTCTTCCTTTCACCACTCTCTTGTAAGCCTAGATAGATTTCCAAACCTTAACCCTTACCTCCTTTCAAACCAAAATTTTGTGTGAGTATGTGAGGCCTTAAAACTTTTTGATTGAACTTGACATAAAGTGTTAGGTTTAGGGCGACATGTTTAGGCTCTCATATGATGTTAGCTTTGCATTTTGAAGCTAGTTATAAGTTTGTTTGGGCAGGGGTTCATGAGTTTGAGAATGAGAATGTGTTAGGGAAATGAATGAGAAGGAATACATAGTTGTGGTGGTTGGTCTTGATTTGTTTTGTGTAAAAGCTCAAGTTATAAAGGAAAGGTGATAGCTGTCTTATAAAATGAAAAGAAAAGAGCTAAGAGGCCAAATGCATAAAAGAAAAAAATATATATAAGAAGAGAGCTATCCAAAGAAAAGAGAAGAGCTAATATATGTATGGCCATACCACTAGCTATAAGAAAGGGTGAAGAAGGTTCCCTAGGACGAATTTGATGAAGTTCTTGTGGGTTTGTACATGGCGTGTTGCTTTACTTGATTTTGGGTATCTCTAGAGGGTGAGTGAGCTGAAAGAAACAAGAGTTTTTATCTCTTGTAGCAATTCCTCAATTTCTCATATCATTGCAATACTTGAGATATCAATCCATCTTGGGAGTTTGATGCAAAAGGAATACAAAGTTTGGTCTAAGCTAAGCTAAATTCGAAATTGGACAAGCAACAATTAAAAGAAAAACACAACCTAAGAGAGACTCTACAAGAACAATTATATGATTCTAAGCCTTAAATAACCCTAATCAAGCACTAAACAAGAGATTAACTACTAATCAAAATTTCAAATTAACTAAAAACGAAACCTAGGGATGGAATCATTGATATGGACAATCAAATGGACAACCTTGCAATCATTTAAGCAACTAATCAAGCTATCTCTATGCCTAGAACACTTAATAAAGACTGATCTATGATGTGTGGTAATAATCCATTTACTAATCACCCTAATTAACTAATGATGTTTTAGCATTAAAATGATTAGCAAGCATTAATCACAAGTCTAAATGGCATGATAAACACCCTAGGCAACTAATGTCTTAGGCTAGGAATGTAAATCCCTTATTAAGGTGGTTCAAGTATTTCATCAAATACTTGGTGGGTGTATGAAATGCTTATGATCCAAATAGCAAAAGATTAGCTATTTGGCATTAAGAACTACTTAATAAGAAGAGAGATGAAAGAATCTATCCTAGATTGCAAGATTGAACCATTAGAAAACCCTAAATCTAACCCATCCCTAAGTTCCTAAGAAACTATTAACTAATCATAGTTAAGCCCACCAAATCAAAGATAAGCTAAACATGATTAGAGAAATGATAATAAGAAATCTAAGAGAGATATTGCATTAAACTTAAAGATCCAAGGCAAATACAAGGTTTTCTCCCAAAGAGGATAAAAGTTTAAGCTAAGACAATAGAGAATAAAAGTTGAGATAAAAATTAGGTCTAAAGAGTATTTATAGGGGGACCCATAAAAGTGACAAGAAAGGATTCGTCTGTGTTCGGATCGACCAGACTCGTCGATCCAACTGGTTGATCTGAACACCTGGATGTTTGGATCGAGGTAGCTCGTCGATCCGGTTGGTCGATCGACCCCTGCTTTCTTGGCTTCTTCTTCTTGGCGTCTTGGTTCGGATCGACCTGGCTCGTCGATCTGTGTCGTCGATCCCAACCCATGGATGAGTGGTTCGAGCAGCTCGTTGATCCGTGTCGTCGATCTCAACCCCTGGATGAGTGGTTCGAGCAGCTCGTCGATCCGTGTCGTCGATCCCAACTCATCGATCCAGTGCGAGAAATCTTCTTCTTCATCTTATTGATGACTTCTTGCCCCTCCAAGTGCTATGCCATCCTTCTCCAACTCCATTTATGCCTCCATAGCATCCGTATCACCTAATCAAGAGTCCAAATGCAACAAAATATGCAAACAATATGCAAAGACACCTAGAACTCTAAATGATCAAAATGAAATACAATGATGCTTAATTAGGTTCCTATATGATAAGAAACTTACACTAAATGGAGGGAAATATGATGCAAAATATAGACATATCAACTCCCCCAAACTTGCCTTTTGCTTGTCCCGAAGCAAATGAAACACAAGCTAAGGAGAGAGGTTTGAAGGTGGGAGCTCAATATCCAAGATAGCTAACAATAATAATCAACTCAACATCCTAGTTCTTAATTCTAGAATGCATGTGAATACTTCCTACTCCAAAAGAGTTAGCCATGCCCATCTCAACATTCAAGTGCACTAAGAATTCAATCAAAACAAGTCTCCCTATCAAACCAACTCTTTAACATTCATTAAGTACGAAACCGTGAATCATGACATTGAAAGGCAAGTAAATTCATTTGGCTAAGGGACTGGATTTTGAGATAAAAGTGATCTCAATTCATCCGGTTCTGCTTTTAAGTAAGGGTAACACTCAAACAGATTGAACTATATACATAATGCTAAAGGTAAGAAACAAGTGATGCATGCAAAAATATACTTTAATCTACCCGAAATGCTATCAATGATCCTAAACCCCTCTCATTTATATTTTTTTAGCTCACTCAACCCTCTAGAATCTATCCTTTTTCCCAAGGCTCTTTGTGCCTTGCCAAACCCCTTGAATTTCAAACACACTTCTTCTTTTCACACCTCAAAGGGGGAACTTTTTCAACCTATTATTTTTGGCGAATGGAGTAGTCTTAACTTATAAACTTAGCTCATTTTCTTATCTCTAGGTAGCCTTCTTCATATTTTTCTTTTGAACCTAGCCTTTTTTGGCTATTTTCTTTTCTTTAGACCACCAAGTATTTTTTTTTTCTTGAGCCATTCCTTTTTTATCCACAAGACTCTCCATTTCAAACCATGTTTCCCCTCATTTTCACCAATCATCTTATTCAACATCTCTTTCCTTCTCAACTTTTCCACCAAACAAAACTCCAAAATCCTAAGCCTAAAGCTAGCCCCAAAATGCGAGGCTAGAATCTACATGAAAGCCCATACTTGTCGTCCCAAACCTAACACTTTATGCTAAGTTCAATCGAAATAAAGGCCTCACAAGTGATCACACAAGAACAATTGGCTTCAAAGGAGGTTGGTTTATGGTAGGGGTGCTACTTGAGCTGGCAAAAGGGTGGCAAAGTGGATAAGAAAGCTCAAGTATTTTAGATCCATGAATTTACTTTCAATGCAAGCATGATAATTAGATGTCAAAATTCGGTTTAAGTGAGTAGAGTTGGCTATCAATTTCAAGACTATATTTCAACCAAAAACTAGTGACAAATGAGGTGGTCCAAGCATGGTTCTTCCTTACTTTCAAATTTATTCACTAGCATCAAAGAACTTCTAACTAGGGTGTTGAATTGATTACAATAGTTAAAAATCTACAAGGATAGTTTCATCATTGCTCCCAATGCATATGCAAACAACCTAAATGAGAAAAATTCTAGACTCAATCCTAAAATGTTAACAAGTGCAAATGCAACTACATGCTATTTTTTTGAAATTTTCGAAATTTTTCTTATTTTTTTGGTTTTTCTATTGCATAGATGAAATGCATGAGACTCAAATATGCATGAAAAAGGAAAATAAGATCACAAAACACAAAATCAAATACACCATACTCCCACAAACTTAAATTACACAGTCCCTTGTGTAATCCAAGCTTGGAGAAGATTTCAAAATGCAGAAAAATAGAAACTAGATGGTATTTACAATGGTAAGGAGTGGTACCTTGATCAAAAGTGAATGGAGGAGGAGGTGTAGGAGTCCATGGAGTATGATGGGTTGCTTGATTGAGGAGTGGGGGATTGCATGACTCTCTTCTCGCGCCTTCGGATCTCATAGGAGAGGGGTGGCTCATCATCATGGCTTGTTGCACTCGGGGTTCCTTGGAAGGAATGGCGTATTCCCGCCATGATGCTATCCCCCTCATCATCTTCTTGTTGCCCTTCTTCATGCCTTGAGGAAGAGGTTCCTCCAACCTTAGCCTTGAGCTCCTTGATTTGCCCTTTCAAGGCCTTTACCGTCTTCACAAGCTTCCTAATGGTCTTGTCTTGCCATTTGTTCCATCTTTGGAGAAGCTTGATGTGTTGGTGAGCTTGTCTAGAAGGCTTTCCTTGGTTGATTCCTTCATAAGGCACAAAGTTGTACCTATCGGTACCATAGACCGGAGGAGCTTGATAGGGCTCGTGGTATGTGTCCCATGGAGCCACCGGGAGGCTCTATGTCGCCTAGATGCTCGTCGGATGGAGTGAAGGCGGCGTTGGCCCTTTCCCTAAGGCTTGTGAGGTGAATGCAAGGGAGTCAGATTGTAGCCTCCTTGAGCCTTTCCACGTTGAAACTGTACCGGTAGCCACTTCCTTCCTTAACGAAAAACTGAGCCTTACGGAGATACGCGGAGTCTATGTACTGCTTCTCGGCCGAGGGCTGGCCCAAGTTGATGCCAACCTCCTCAAGAATAGGCGTGATCATGCCCCCAATGGTGAGTTGGTGTGAGCGATCCTTCTTGGCCGTCGCTCGACCATAGTAACTTGCCGCATGAGCCACCCAAATCTGCACCATACCATTTCCCGTAGCATCACCTCGCATTAGGGAGTTGTCATCAAAGAAACGGATGATGTTCTTGAGCCCAACATCAAGCATTTCCCACTCTTCAGCAGTTATAACCACGGTCTCCTTCTTAGCAAAGAAAGTGTGAGCTAGCACTTTGTGAGCATAGCGAATCGCGGGATGACGTTAACTCTCCCGGTCTTGTAACTCCCATTACCAACCATCTTCCAAAGCTTTTCCAACTCTAGCTTTGTAACATCCAAGTGTGACCCCGCACCGGTCCCCTCATCAAAGCCAAGCACCTCACTTAGCTTCTTGAAACCCATCTTGTAGGATTTTTTGCGAACCCGGAATTGGATGAAACTGAAACCATCTCTTTCTTCAATAACCCCTCCCGAACTCGAGGTTGTCACCTTCAAAGTAGAGAGGAATTGACAAGTCTCCTCTTGGTAGCTTGGGTAAGCTTGGTTGAACCACCTTCCACACCCCAAATTTCTGAAAATCGCAGTCACATCTTCCAAGAGACCCAACTCATCTAGCAACTCATGATCCGGGTACTTGGTTCCCGTGAAAGGAAACTCCATAAGGGCCTTGTACACGTCCGAGGTAGTTGGAGTTTCAGCCTCAGCCCTCTCAACTCTCCTTGCCTTAGCCTTCACCTTACTAATTTCCCTTTTAGACGACTTCCTTATGACCGGGGGACTCTCCTCGGGATCTTCTTCAACCTCAGCCAGCCTCTTGTCTTGCTTCTCGCTAGATGAGAAGACAAACCTTGGTTCCACGCAAAGGTATGGCCGAAATCAACTAAGAAATCAAGAGTGACACACAATTTCGGAAATATAGCACTTGGAATCAAAGAATTTGATGAAGAATTGAGAGAAAAAAAGGGGAAAACAAGTTCTTATCCTTGGTGAATGATTATAAAACGTGAATGAGTGAGAGATATGGGGAAGAAGAAGTTTTTAATCCCCTAAAATTGGTTCAATGTAAGTGGGGGGGGGGGGGTCAACATTTAACCGGTCAAAGGAAGGAAGAAAAGTCAAGCAAACCTGTTTTTGAGTTCGGATCGACTGGATCGAGGTAGCTCGTCGAACCATCTCGTCGATCCAGTTCTAAATTTTTCTTCACGTCGAGTTGAAGGCATGGATCGACTAGGCACGTCGATCCATTTGCTAGAACTGAACCCCTGGACATCTGGATCGACCACCTACGTCGATCCATCTTTAAACATTTCTTCCCCACCTTTTCTTCAAGTCAAAGTCCTCCATACTCAACCTAATACTTTCAAAAACTTAAAGAAACATGATCATAGAGCTAAATCAAGAATGTATACAAGGATAACCATGCAAATGCCTCCCAAGAGCGCTTGTTTAACGTCATTAGCTCGACTTTTCAAACCTTTTTAGGCAAGAGGAGATTTTGAAGAAGACATGAACTTGCCTCTTCCTTAGACACATTTACCAAGTATGGCTTGACCCTATGACCATTGACTGTGAAACTCTCCCCATTCTTCCGAATCAAAGTGATGGCTCCATAAGGCAATACTTCTTGAATCTCAAAAGGGCCTCCCCAGCTTATCCGGGAACAAATTCAGTCTAGATTGTAGAGTAGAACCTTGTCACCAACACTCAGCTCCTTCTTCACAATCCTCTTGTCATGGAAAGCCTTGGTCCTCTCCTTGTAGATCCTTGCACTTTCATAAGACTCAAGTCTAATCTCCTCAAGCTCTTGGAGTTGAATCAATCTCTTCTCTTGGGCTGTTTTTATATTGTAGTTGAGAAACTTCACACCCCACAAAGCCTTGTGTTCAATCTCCACTGGTAGATGGCAAGCCTTCCCATACACAAGGTTGAAAGGAGACCTTCCAATTGGTGTTTTGAAAGCTGTCCTATAAGCCCACAAAGCATCAGATTGCCCAATCCTTCCTTGTTATACCCACAGTCTTCTCTAGGATGACCTTGATCTCACGGTTTGAAACCTCTACTTGTAGTTTGAGGATGGTACGGAGTGGCTACCTTGTGCTTGACCTCATGCTTGCTTAACAACCCTTCAAAGACCTTGTTGATGAAATGGTTTCCCCCATCACTAATTATAACTCTTGGCACACCAAACCTTGGGAAGATTATACTCTTGAACATCTTCACCACGACCTTGGAGTCATTAGTAGGACTTGCAATGGCTTCCACCCACTTGGAGACATAATCAACAGCTACCAAGATGTATTGGTTTCCATAAGAAAATGAGAAAAGTCCCATGAAGTCTATGCCCCAAACATCAAACAACTCCACTTCTAAGATTGGGTTTTGGGGCATCTCATCTCTCTTGCTTATGTTCCCCTTTCTTTGACAAGGTTCACACCACTTGATGAACTCATGAGTATCTTTGAACAATGTAGGCCACCAAAATCCACTTTGAAGAACCTTTGTAGCTGTCTTGAATGTGGTGAAATGACCTCCATACTTAGACCCATGGCAATGAAAAATCACACTCTCAACCTCTTCTTGTGCCAAGCACCTTCTATAAATACCATCAGCACATCTCTTGTAGATATAAGGCTCATCCCAATAGAAGTGTGACACATCTCTCATAAACTTTTTCTTGTGATAATTGTTGAGATGTGTTGGTTCTTCTTTGCATGCCAAGTAGTTAACAAAATCAGCATACCAAGGCTCACCCTTTACCTCTATACCTTGAGTCTCTTGAAGCATCTTCCCAACTCCATGTGCACTAGCAACAATCTTTATCATCATTAATTGCTCCTCCGGTAGAGCATCATTGAGTGGTAAAGCATCTTCAATCCTCATCCTTGGCAAATTATCAGCTACACCATTTTCCACTCCCTTCTTGTCAACTATTTCCATGTCAAACTCTTGAAGAAGTAAGATCCATCTAAGGAGCCTTGGCTTGGTCTCCTTCTTCGCATAGATGTGGCGCAATGCAGCATGGTCGGTATACACTATCACCTTTGATCCAACCAAATATGATCTGAATTTCTCAAAACCAAACACCACCGCCAAGAGTTCCTTTTCTGTTGTTGCATGCTTGGTTTGAGCCTCATCTAGTATCCTACTTGCATAGTAGATCACATGCAGCTTCTTCTCTTTCCTTTGTCCAAGAACTGCTCCAACAGCATAGTCACTAGGATCCGCCATGATTTCAAATGGTAGACTCCAATCCGGTGCTTGCACAATAGGAGCACTCACAAGTGCCTTCTTGATTGTTTCAAAGGCTTGCAAGCATTCCTCATCAAACTGAAATTCTACCTCCTTACAAAGGAGTCTTGTCAAAGGCCTAGCAATCCTTGAGAAATCCTTGATGAATCTCCTATAGAAACCTGCATGCCCAAGGAAACTCCTTATGCCTTTCACATTGGTTGGTGGCGCCATCTTGACCATTACATCTATCTTGGCCTTGTCCACTTCTATTCCTTCTTCAGAAATCTTATGACCCAACACAATCCCTTGGTTGACCATGAAGTGACACTTTTCCCAATTAAGAACCAAGTGAGACTCTTCACATCATTGTAAAACCCTGCAAAGATTAGAAAGATATGCAGAAAAACAGGCACCATACACAGAAAAGTCAACCATAAAAACTTATACCATTTCCTCAATAAGTTCGGAGAAGATACTCATCATGCACCTTTGAAAGGTAGCTGGAGCATTACATAACCCAAATGGCATCATTCGATATGCAAAGGTGCCATAAGGGCATGTGAAAGTGGTCTTCTCTTGATCATTATGATGAATGGGTATTTGAAAGAACCTACTATATCCATCAAGAAAACAATAGAAAGGATGGTTAGCCAATCTCTCAAGCATTTGGTCAATAAAAGGAAGAAGAAAATGATCCTTTCTAGTAGAAGCATTAAGTTTTCGGTAATCAATACACATCCTATGGCCAGTGATGGTTCTAGTTGGTATTAATTCATTTTTCTCATTCTTAATCACAATGATTCCACCTTTCTTAGGGACAACATGCACCGGGGAAACCCAAGTGCTATCACTAATAGGATAGATCACATTAGCTTCTAAAAGTTTCAAGATTTCTTTCTTCACTACTTCCTTAAGGTTTGGGTTTAATCTTCTTTGGTGTTCAATTGAGGAAGCATTTTCATTTTCAAGGTGAATCCTATGAGTACAAAGCATAGGAGATATGCCCTTGATATCACTCAAAGAGTAACCAATAGCTCTCCTATACTTTCTCAACTCATTAAGGAGAGAGTTGAGCTCATCATCACTTAAGTTTTCATTTACAATGATGGGGTAAGAAGAGTTAGGGCCTAAGAAAGCATACCTTAGTCCAATGG